>CM019075.1:1536921-1696938 GCA_009667805.1 Leptobrachium leishanense
CGGCCCATCTAGTCGCCCAATTACATGGATACTTTACCTGGATTTATCTTTTGTTTAGGATAGCCTTATGCCTATCCCATGCTTGCTTAAATTCAATCACTGATATACTGTTCTACACATATAACATCATAGATTAGCGATACATATTATATAACATTATAAATTAGTGATACAGATTATATACATATTATATACCATTATACAGTGGCAAGAAAAAGTATGTGAACCCTTTGGGATTACGTGGAGTTTTGCATGAATTGGTCATAAAATGTCTCTGATCTTCATCTAAGTCACAATAATTTGAAAAACACAGTCTGCTTAAAATAATACAACACAAACATTATCAGGGTTATTCAAAGAGATTCGAAAAGTCACCGCACGTTCAGTGACTTTTCGTTCTCTTCAATTCGGTTCCTTTTGCCGATCCCATTTCGGTGACCCTGCGGTGTATTCAGCAAACACCACAGGGTCCCCGAATTGCAGGGAAAAGCTGCCGAAAACCTGACGAAAACTAACCGCAAAACCCACCGAATACACGCCGAAAACCCTCAAAAACATCTGGATTAACACGTCGAAAAACCCGAGCAGGAGCCGATCACACGCAGCGAAGCCGCCGAGACCGCAGACGAGGCAGTGAATAAATTAGCAAAACAGTTTGTGTGATTGTTTGAAAATGAAACACTGTTTGCAAAGAAACTACTGAGCGAATATGTCTGAAATTTACATATAAAATCCAATGAATGATAATAAAGAGGCTGTTACAGAAAAAAGAAGAAAAAAAACAAACATTTTTAAGTTAAGAAAAATTCTTAAAATATCCTACAAAATCTATAAAGAGACTCTTTACTGCAGAATTTTATAATGAACGGTTTATTAGATATTGAATTAAAACGGAAATATTTTTAACATTGAAGCCTATGGGATTCACCTGAATAAACACAGAATAGACAAGTATCTGGCGCCCCCTAATGGATATAGTTAAACAATGCTGTTTGTACACAAACTATTCTTAAGTCCAAAGGACATAGAGCATTAAATTGCAGTTTAAAAAGTCAGCAGCAGATGGTTCACACACTGATAGTTCACCTCCAACCACCAGAAAGAGTCAATAATGGAAAAATGTGGTGACAGTCCGCGCTTCCCTCTTTTTTCCTTTCCTTTTCTCCCCTGAAATCTTGGTCGAGGATCTTCTTTAAGCAGTTAATTGCTTTCTTTTATGCAGTCCTCAATTCTCAAGATATATGGGGATAGAAATGAGAAACATAGTGTGATCCGTAAAAACACATCCAAGTCCCCAAAATACAATAGTTCAACTCACATTTGGAGGTGTCATAAATCAGACACTAGATGTATCTCACAACCGATATTTTTTAGGAGATATCGGGCTCCCCTTTTCCTCCTCTGTCCGATCCAGCAAGTAGAAAAGGAATGGAGAGGAGGGGATTTCATCAATAAAATTAATAGGACAGAGATGAGATGGATATATAATTAAAAACACTAGTACCTAGGGGTTTGAATCAGGATTTTGAGGTCTGCCACTTTTTAGAATAGGTCAAAACTACATATTAGGAAGTACACAAATCATTGCATAAAGGTTTTACAAAATGAGGTTTGTATTATATTAATTAGAATTGTGTATTTATAAAATATCCATTTAGAAGGGTGTACTGAAGATGTTTGTATGAACTAGGATACACTGTAACCAAACATGTATTGAATATGGAGGTTATAATGTGTTTGACACTAATGTATCAATTAACCATCACCCTATAGGCATACTGTTAGGTAGGCACAAGCACTTTATTTCGGTTTACACATTAGCACTCTGTATAGGGGTATAGAAACATATGGGTTAGTTTTAATTCGGTATACAACATTGTAAGAGTAGCACTTTAAAGAGAGCACTTTATTGAATGACATTATAAATTCTTTACGCATATAAGGAATCAAATTTTCAGTTCTGATAATAGTATTATATACATTTAATTAAGATTAGCATATTAAATTTTGCAGAAGGCACTATAAATTTAGCACTTTAAAAATCAGCATCTCACGCAGAGGTTTTCAGAGGATGGAAAAAGTTCCACACTCCCCCCTTGTGTGAGATTTTTTCCATCACGGTAAAATATTGATATAGAGCACATTATTGGATTTCCAATGGTGTGGCAATACATGTGTATCTAGAATTGCAGAATAACCTATTTAGGGATGAACATGAAGGTAGATATAATAATAAGCCTTGTGGGTAGAAAGAAGGTGGAGCAGAAACTTTAGGAGTTTAAACACTAGAGATCTTAAAAGGAACATGCAAGAGGGCACTACGAGATGTATCACCACCATCTTTTGGGTTGATCTGATATTTGGAATGCCCCACGCAGGTGCAGAATGAGTAATTGTAATTGTAATGAGTAACACGCAGGTGCAGAATGAGTAATTGTAATTGTAATGAGTAACACGCAGGTGCAGAATGAGTAATTGTAATTTTGAGGGAAGGGAGAACGGTCGTTTCCCACTCAATCACAACACATTCTAAAGGGTATATAAGGAGGTTGCAGGAGATTGTGAAGGAATTGATTTACATGCCAACTGATGAAGCGAGTGCATCGCGAAACGCGTATTGGTGTTTGTCTATTTATTGTTTTATGGAATAAATTTTAAATTTTAATAAATTTTAATTTTGTTCATCGATATCCTGCAACCTTATTTTTTCATTTGGAGCAACATCATCGGACAGAGGAGGAAAAGGGGAGCCCGATATCTCCTAAAAAATATCGGTTGTGAGATACATCTAGTGTCTGATTTATGACACCTCCAAATGTGAGTTGAACTATTGTATTTTGGGGACTTGGATGTGTTTTTATGGATCACACTATGTTTCTCATTTCTATCCCCATATATCTTGAGAATTGAGGACTGCATAAAAGAAAGCAATTAACTGCTTAAAGAAGATCCTCGACCAAGATTTCAGGGGGAGAAAAGGAAAGGAAAAAAAGAGGGAAGCGCGGACTGTCACCACATTTTTCCATTATTCACCTGAATAAACCTGCCGAATTAAACCACCGAATGGCAGGACATTAGGGGAACCTTTCACTGCTGGTTTGTGTTCTCTGAATAGCCGAAGCAGTGCTTTTTCATGGGGATTTCACTGCCCCCGAACAGGCACCGTATGTTCAGGCAATTCGCTAGGATTTGGCAAATTGCCTGCTCTCTGGATAGCCGAATGGCCAAGAAAGGTAACGTTCAGCATTCGGTTACCTTTCTCAAGCAATTCGATCTCTTTGAATAACCCTGTATATGTTTTCATGTGTTTATTGAACAGAACATGTAAACATTCACAGTGCAGGGTGGATAAAGTATGTGAACCCCTAGCCTAATGACTTCTCCAAGAGCTAATTGGAGCCAGGAGTGAGTCAGCCTTGAGTCCAATCAGTGTGATATTATTGGATGTGTTGCTGAAAGCTGTCCTGCCCTTTAAAAACACACACCAGTTTTGGGTTTACTGGTTTCAAGAAGCACTGCCTGATGTGAACCATGCCTCGCAGAAAAGAGCTCTCAGAAGACCTACGATCAAGAATTGTTGACTTGCATGAAGCTGGAAAGGGTTACAAAAGTATCTCCAAAAGCCTTGATGTTCATGTGTCCACGGTAAGACAGACTGTCTACAAATGGAGAAAGTTTAGCACTGTTGCTACTCTCCCTAGGCGTGGTCGTCCTGTAAAGATGACTGCAAGAGCACAGAGCAGAATGCTTAATGAGGTAAAGAAGAATCCTAGAGTGTCAGCTAAAGACTTACAGAAATCTCTGGCACATGCTAAAATTTTTGTTGACACATGTACAATAAGGAAAACATTAAACAAGAATGGAGTACATGGGAGGACACCACGGAAGAAGCCATTGCTGTCCAAAAAGAATATTGCAGCACGTTTGAAGTTTTCAAAAGAGCACCTGGATGTTCCACAGCACTACTGGCAAAATATTCTGTGGACAGATGAAACCAAAATTGAGTTGTTTGGAAAAAACACACAACACTGTGTGGAGAAAAAAAGGCACAGCACACCAACATCAAAACCTCATCCCCACTGTAAAACATGGCGGAGGGAGCATCATGGTTTGGGGCTGCTTTGCTGCCTCAGGGCCTGGACGGATTGTTGTCATTGATGGAAAAATTAATTCCAGAGTTTATCAAGACATTTTGCAGGAAAACGTAAGACCATCTGTTCACCAACTGAGGCTCCGCAGAGGATGGGTGATGCAACAGGACAATGACCCAAAGCATACATGTAATTCAACAAAAGAATGGCTTCAACAAAACAAAATACGCCTTCTGGAGTGGCCCAGTCAGAGTCCTAACCTCAACCCGATTGAAATGCAGTGGCACGACCTTAAGAGAGCGATTCACACCAGACATCCCAAGAATATTGCTACACTGAAACAGTCTTGTGAAGAGGAGTGGTCCAAAATTACTCCAGATCGTTGTGCAGGTCTGATCTGCAACTACAGGAAACGTTTGGTTGAGGTTATTGCTGCCAAAGGAGGGTCAACCAGTTATTAAGTCCAAAGGTTCACATACTTTTCCCACCCTGCACTGTGAATGTTTACATGTTCTGTTCAATAAAAACATGAAAACATATAATGTTTGTGTTGTATTATTTTAAGCAGACTGTGTTTTTCAAATTGTTGTGACTTAGATGAAGATCAGAGCGCATTTTATGACCAATTCATGCAAAACTCCACGTAATCCCAAAGGGTTCACATACTTTTTCTTGCCACTGTAAATGAGTGATACAGATTATATACCATTATAGATTAGCGATACATATTATACATATTATATACCATTATAAATTAGCGATACATATTATACATATTATATACCATTATAAATTAGTGATACATATTATATGCCATTATACATTAGTGATACATATTATATACCATTATAAATGAGTGATACAGATTATATACCATTATAGATTAGCGATACATATTATACATATTATATACCATTATAAATTAGCGATACAGATTATATACATATTATATACCATTATAAATTAGCGATACATATTATATACCATTATACATTAGTGATACATATTATATACCATTATAAATTAGCGATACATATTATATACCATTATAAATTAGCGATACATATTATATACCATTATAAATTAGCGATACAGATTATATACATATTATATACCATTATAAATTAGTGATACATATTATACATATTATATACCATTATAAATTAGCGATACATATTAATATAACATTATAATTAGCGATACATATTATACATATTATATACCATTATAAATTAGCGATACATATTATACATATTATATACCACTATAAATTAGCAATACATATTATACATATTATATACCATTATAAATTAGCGATACATATTATACATATTATATACCATTATAAATTAGCGATACAGATTATATACATATTATATACCATTATAAATTAGTGATACATATTATACATATTATATACCATTATAAATTAGCGATACATATTATATAACATTATAAATTAGCGATACATATTATACATATTATATACCATTATAAATTAGCGATACATATTATACATATTATATACCACTATAAATTAGCAATACATATTATACATATTATATACCATTATAAATTAGCGATACATATTATACATATTATATACCATTATAAATTAGCGATACATATTATACATATTATATACCACTATAAATTAGCAATACATATTATATAACATTATAAATTAGTGATACATATTAAATACCATTATAGATTAGCGATACATATTATACACATTATATACATATTTATATCATGTCTGTCACATTTGGGCCAAAACGTGATAACTATTAATCTGCGAATAAATAAAATATATGTAAATTCCTTGTTCCACGACGCGCAGCGCCAGATTGATTCATCTGTGCTAAACCGTGCGATTCCCTGAACATTCCCATAAATTAATCTGATAAGTAAAGCACTGGCACAAAGCTCTGCAGGTGAGGAATCCAATAAATCCACACACATATAACATAATCTCTGATCTGCAATGACTGCATTCACTGACAGCGACGATTAGACACAACAAGGGGGATCTTCTCTATAGTAACATGTAGCAAATCAGTCACATGTTCTGTTATAAATATATATATACTGTATACTTCACCTTGGAGTGAAGCAAGTATCCAGTGCTGGATAATATAAACTCTTTCTCGCGTCACATTGCTGCCCATTGGATTAAACGGATACTTACAGGGTTTTTCAAAGAGATTCGAAAAGTCAGTGCACGTTCGGTGACTTTTCGTTCTCTTCAGTTCGGTTCCTTTTGCCGATCCCATTTCGGTGACCCTGCGGTGTATTCAGCAAACACCACAGGGCCCCCGAATTGCAGGGAAAAGCTGCCGCAAAACCCACCGAATGCACGCCGAAAACAAGCAAAAACCTCTGGATTAACCTTCGAAAAACCCGAGCAGGAGCCGATCACACGCAGCGAAGCAGCCGAACAGGAGCCGAATCACACAGAGCCGAAGCAGCTGTGACGCAGAGAAGGCAGTGAATAATTTAGCAAAACCATTTGTATGAATCTGTGAAAGTGAAACGCTGTTTGCAAAGAAACTACTGAGCGAAAATGTCTGAAATTTACACAGGAGGTCCAGGGAATGATAATAAAAAGGTCTGTTACAAAAAAAATAAGTAAACTGAAGAAAAAAAAAAATATTCAGAAAAATGCTTAAAGTATCCTAAAAAATCTATAAATAAAGAGACTTTTTGCTGCAGAATTTTATAATGAACGGTTTATTAGATATTGAATTAAAACGGGAATATTTTTAACATTGAAGCCTATGGGATTCTCCTGAATAAACCTGCCGAATTAAACCACCGAATGGCAGGGCATTAGGGAACCTTTCACTGCTGGTTTGTGTTCTCTGAATAGCCGAAGCAGTGCTTTTCATGGGGATTTCACTGCCCTCGAACAGGCACCGAACAGGCACCGTATGTGCAGGCAATTCGCCAGGATTTGGCGAATTGCCTGCTCTCTGGATAGCCGAATGGCCAGGAAAGGTAACCGAACGCTGATGTTCACTGCTCCGTTACCTTTCTCAAGCAATTCGGATCTTTTTGGATAACCCTGTTAGTGTCATCAGAGATTTGTTTATAAATGTTACATACAGGGTTATCCAAAGAGATCCGAATTGCTTGAGAAAGGTAACGGAGCAGTGAAAATCAGCGTTCGGTTCCCTTTCCTGACCATTCGACTATCCAGAGAGCAGGTAATTCGCCAAATCCTGGCGAATTGCCTGCACATACGGTGCCTGTTCGGTGCCTGTTCGAGGCAGTGAAATCCCCATGAAAAGCACTGCTTCGGCTATTCAGAGAACACAAACCAGCAGTGAAAGGTTCCCCTAATGCCCTGCCATTCGGTGGTTAATTCGGCAGGTTATTCAGGAGAATCCCATAGGCTTCAATGTTAAAAATATTCCCGTTTATTCAATATCTAATAAACCGTTCATTATAAAATTCTGCAGTAAAAAGTCTCTTTATTTATAGATTTTTTAGGATATTTTAAGCATTTTTCTGAATTTTTTTTTTTAAAAGTCCGATTTTGTTTTTGATTTTTTTTTTCAGTTTACTTATTTTGTTTGTAACAGCCTCTTTATTATCATTCCCTGGATCCTGTGAAAATTTCAGACATTTTCGCTCAGTAGTTTCTTTGCACACAGTGTTTCAATTTCACATTCACACAAACGGTTTTGCTAATTTATTCACTGCCTCCTCTGCGGTCTCGGCTGCTTCGGCTCTGTGTGATCGGCTCCTGCTCGGGCTTTTCGGCAGGTTAATCCAGATGTTTTTGCTGGTTTTCGGCGTGTATTCGGTGGGTTTTGCGGTGAGTTTTCGTCAGGTTTGCGGCAGCTTTTCCCTGCAATTCGGGGACCCTGTGCTGTTTGCTGAATACACCGCAGGGTCACCGAAATGGGATCGGCAAAAGGAACCGAATTGAAGAGAACGAAAAGTCACCGAACGTGCAGTGACTTTTCGAATCTCTTTGGATAACCCTGATAGTGTTTGATATTAGATGGGTGACATCAGACGGATCCTTCATGTGTTTGGCTGCAGTTTTAGTTTCACTTGGGTGTTAAGGGAGAATTTATATATATATATAATATATTTCTAATATTTAAACCATTTGTAGCGGCTTGTGTACGTGAGTATAAGTATTGCAGCTGGACGATGCCGCCCCAGGTTACAGCATCGCGTCACTTATATTTATTTACAGTGATCAGAATCTTTCAGGATTATTTCATGGATTCTGATTTATTTACCTTTATCGTAAGATAAAGAAATCATTATATAAATATCTATATAGCCTGATCAGACGCGGCGTGCGGGGACATGAAGCGTTCTCTCCTGTTACGGATACAGTTTATTACTTTTTAAAGCTTAGTTTGTTTATTAATCGTTATTTTTCAGTGTTTGTGAATCTAAATGATGTGATTTAGTAATTCTGCGCGAGTGGGTCTCACCGGGTCTTAATATCTGGGAGAGGATCGTCTCAGGATTTATTCTTTGAGTCTGAGCGAGGCAGATAAACTGTCAGCACATTTTCCTGGATTGATCACGATTTGTTTTAATAAAGAGCTTTATTACAGACGATGAATATAAACTTACAGTAAAATCTCCAGTGAAGCCATTAATGTGTTTGTGAATTAAAACATTTGGGAAATGATATAAATTCTCCATCAGATTCCAGATTAAATATAAATTATACATGATTATTATTCATTTATAACAGATCCCGCAGCGTTTTACAACAACAAATGAGGAATTCTAAACGTATGAAGAAGAGACAAGAGGTGCAGAGTCCTGGCTCACAGGAGCTTACACTCTATGTATATAAAGGTCACTTACACTGAGTAATGAGGATTAGGTCGCAGAGCAGTCGCTTTAGCCTCGCCATTACCTCCCAGAACAGCCTGTATGATGTGTATGACTTCCTACCCGTCTGCGCTGCACAATATCAGACCTGTACCCCCGGAAACTACTGACCAGTTAACCCTCGCCTGCCTGTGGTGGAGCACTGACTGATACTCTGTCCTGCATCGCACGCCGGCATATAGTGTCAGCAGAAAGAGATTATTTTGTTCTTAATGAATAAATCATTTTGTTTACCTTTTCCAGCCGCTCCGTCTCGATTCCCCTGGGAGGTTTTTCAGCTTTTATAGTATTTGTTGTGTTTTATTTTTACATTCTTTCTTTCATAACAGACACTGCGCAGTTTATAGGTTTCTTCGAGAGCTGCGCGTGCGGAGATTTATCCCGTGACGGTAAAGCAGACCCGGAGAATAGATTAGCAGCAAAACCAGTGAATAATATATAAGAAGATACACATAAATAAAAAAGAAAGAACATATTCTCACAATGCAGAATACAATTGGTTTTTCCCTTAATGTTATTTCTCGCACTGCTTTTACTCACCGGAAGCACCGTTTAGCAGAAAAAGCCCTTTTAGAATTCCTGGGCTCCTGCAGAGAGATCTGTGTCTTTAACATTTCACGTTTCTGCTCTACGTTGTCTTTTATTGTTTTGTGTCTTTCACATTACATACATTTACAACACACACATGACAGACGCCTGCATACATTGTATTAGATCAAATCCCAGCAATGCTGCTGAAAATCAGTGCGCCAGCAATTGCAAATCCTGTCTCAACCCTAATAAATGAGTCACAGGCGACTGGATACATACCCAAGCTCTGGAAGACTGCGAGAGTGGTACCTATCCATAAAAGTGGAGACAATACTTTGGTATCCAACTACCGTCCGATATCACTGCTCCCTGTAATGTCAAAAGTCTTGGAAAAATGTGTCTACACACAATTACGTGATTATTATCAATATTGGAACTACTTAACCCCGGATCAATCAGGCTTTCGTCCAAATCACTCAACTACAACCGCCCTTTTAAAAGTCTGCAATGATATCCAAGCTGGGATGGAACAAGGAAACCTAACTGGAGCATCTTCCTTGATTTTGCCAAGGCCTTTGACACGGTAGACCATGGCATCTTGTTAGAAAAACTTAAAAACTCTGGCATTGGTGATCGCACGCTAACCTGGTTTCAATCATATGTATCCGACCGATCACAATATGTGTCAATTTCTGGCAGCTCCTCCCTCCCGCTCCCAGTCACTTGCGGTGTACCCCAAGGCTCAATACTAGGCCCCCTGCTATTCACAATAATCATAAATGATCTGCCCAACGTCTCCAAAGCCTCAACTGTACACATGTACGCAGACGACACCATAACCTATACCAGCAAAGCCTCAACTGTACATATGTACGCAGACGACACTGTGACCTATACCAGCAAACCAAATCTCCCGCAGCTGGAGGCCGTGCTGCAAGAACAATTCACAGAGGTAGAAAAGTGGATCAAACACAACAAACTGTTTTTAAAATACTGACAAAACTGTTACAATGCTCTTTGGAACAAAACCTAAACTACACAAATTGCAAAATCCCCATCTATGTGTTGGGACAAAATCAAATGGCACGCTGACCACAGTCACTTCTCTCAAATATCTAGGTATGTGGTTGGACCCTAATTTATCCTTTGGCCCCACATCGAAAAACTCTCATCTAAACTTTACCCCAAACTAGGTGCCCTGTACAGAAACAAATCCTGCCTGAGTCCCGCGGTAAGAAAGCAGATTGTACAACAAATGCTTATGCCGGCTATTGAATACGGAGATGTAGTGTATGCAGCCGCCCCGCAAACACACCTTCATAAACTTACTACATTATATAACTCATTCTGCCGCTTTGCGCTACAATGTAACTACATGACCCACCATTGTGACATGTTAAAAGAGCTAAACTGGCCATCGCTGGAATCCAGATGCACCCTTCACCTTTCCAGCCTGGTGTTTAAGAGCATCTCTGGGAAGCTGCCACCCTACCTGAATAGACTGCTTCCCCCAGCAGCTCCCTCATCCTATAACCTCCGATCCAGGACCAGCACCTTACTTACAATACCACAATACAAAAAGACAGTGGCTCGATCCTCATTTTCCTACAGAGCACCACAATTATGGAATAACCTCCCAGACACCATCAAATCTTCCCCCAGTCTTAAGTCACTCAAAAGCTCCTTACTAACATACCTCAATACAGAATGCACCTGTAAACATGTAACACAGTGACTATATACAGAATGCACCTGTAAACATGTAACATAGTGACTATATACAGAATGCGCCTGTAAACATGTAACACAGTGACTATATACAGAATGCACCTGTAAACATGTAACCTAGTGACTATATACAGTATGCACCTGTAAACATGTAACACAGTGACTATATTTCCTACATATTTATTTTCTGTTAATCTGTATATTTGTGTTGTTTTTTTTAATATCTTGCATTGTATTACTTTGTATTTCTGTAACTGTAACAATTTAATGTTCTTGAACCCAGGACATACTTGAAAACGAGAGAAATCTCAATGTATCCTTCCTGGTAAAATCCTTTATAAATAAATAAATAAATAAATTATTGTTATTATCACCCTATGGGGGGGGGGGTTAACTGACCGGTGTCTGAAGCTGGTCTGGCAGACGCCTTGCATCATGTCGAGGATCCCATCATCCCGGAGTAAAGCTCCCAAGTCATTCATCTCGGTCAGAGCCCCTAACCAGGTTAGATTTATGGAAAAACATAATAACAAATAAAATGTTAGGTTTCTCTTTTTTTCCTAACGCAGCTTTATTATTCGGTTTATAAAGTGCACAGTGACGCTGCGCTAACTCACCTTCTCATTTCCTGCACTGCCAGCAAGTGTAGAGATAATGATGCAACGTAATGTTTCATCGCCAACCTAGACTGTGGCGCTGCAGTGAGGAGAGACAGGGGGGCTTTGGCAGCTGTGTCTCTGAATTGTACAGCGCACAGGGTTACGTGAGTGTCATTGGTTTGGTCAGAGTCTGGTCTAATGATACAAACATGACCATGTGATGTGGAAAAATAAAAACTGAAAAAAGTAAATGTAAAATGTATTTTTTTCTCTGTTTTACGGCCGAGACAATATATGCTTTTACATATAAACACACACACACACACACACACACACACACAATGCCACCGCGCTGACTCAACCAACGCAACAGATTCTGCTCCTTCCTCTGATTTGACGCAGAAACTGCTTTTCAGTTATTACTGTGTCTGTGTGTCTGTCTATATATGTAATTTCTTTGTGTCTGTCTGTGTGTCTGTCTATATATGCCATTTCTTTGTGTCTGTCTATATATGCCATTTCTTTGTGTCTGTCTGTCTGTCTATATATGCCATTTCTTTGTGTCTGTGTGTCTGTCTATATATGTCATTTCTCTGTCTGTCCGTGTCTCTGTCTATACATGCCATTTCTTTGTCTGTCTGTGTGTCTGTCTATATATGCCATTTCTTTGTGTCTGTCTATATATGCCATTTCTTTGTGTCTGTGTGTCTGTCTATATATGCCATTTCTTTGTGTCTGTCTGTGTGTCTATACATGCCATTTCTTTGTTTCTGTCTGTGTGTCTGTCTATATATGCCATTTCTTTGTGTCTGTCTATATATGCCATTTCTTTGTGTCTGTCTGTCTGTCTATATATGCCATTTCTCTGTCTGTCTGTGTGTCTGTCTATATATGTCATTTCTCTGTCTGTCTGTGTCTCTGTCTATACATGCCATTTCTTTGTCTGTCTGTGTGTCTGTCTATATATGCCATTTCTTTGTGTCTGTCTATATATGCCATTTCTTTGTGTCTGTGTGTCTGTCTATATATGCCATTTCTTTGTGTCTGTCTGTGTGTCTATACATGCCATTTCTTTGTTTCTGTCTGTGTGTCTGTCTATATATGCCATTTCTTTGCGTCTGTGTGTCTGTCTATATATGCCATTTCTTTGTGTCTGTGTGTCTGTCTATATATGCCATTTCTCTGTGTCTGTGTGTCTATATATGCCATTTCTTTGTGTCTGTCTGTGTGTCTGTCTATATATGCCATTTCTTTGTGTCTGTGTGTCTATATATGCCATTTCTTTGTGTCTGTCTGTGTGTCTGTCTATATATGCCATTTCTTTGTGTCTGTGTGTCTATATATGCCATTTCTTTGTGTCTGTCTGTGTGTCTGTCTATATATGCCATTTCTTTGCGTTTGTCTATATATATATATATGTCATTTCTTTGTGTCTATCTATATATGCTCTGTCTGTGTGTCTGTCTGTGTATCTGTCTATATATGTCATTTCTTTCTGTCTGTCTGTCCCCTGACTTCTCCTTGATCTATCAGTGTCACAGACACACACACACGTCTTTCTGATCGTGGTATGAGGAGCCGGTCAGGTTTTTTTTCTGCGCATAAAGCTCTTGTTTTTCCATTCATCGTCTCTCTTCGTCTTTGCGACCTGTTTGTGGTTTTGCTCTCGGGGTGTTAAACGATGCAGACGCAGAGAGAAGAGATGATTATAAACTGGCTTTTATATCCTGAACGTAACGTTCTCCCCGTAGAAAAAAGGGGTTTAGATGGCACACAGGCACTCAGGGGCAGAATCGCTCCACGGTGCACTCGATACTTTGATTTGCCTCCTCCAGAATGAGGTCCAGGACATCATAAAGTCCCGGCTCTCGTGGGCTCTGCTGGAGTGTCTGTATATTAGATGTTGTAAACACAAAGGTAAACGGCAACGATTCAGACTGCAGAGCTTGATAAAAGCCATGTGGCTGCAACGTTGCCATTTATCTTCATGTGTAAGGCCTCCAAGAAGACGCTTCAGCCAAGCCGCAACCACGACAGCCAGGCCCGTGAGAGCCGCAACCACAACAGCCAGGCCCGTGAGAGCCGCAACCACAACAGCCAGGCCCGTGAGAGCCGCAACCACAACAGCCGCAACCATGACAGCCAGGCCCGTGACAGTTAAGCCCATGTCAGCCGAGCCCACGAGACACAACAGCCAAGTCCATAACAGCCGGGACTGTCTGGAGTCTTGGACTTTTATGGACGCCAGTTTATGATCAGGGAAGATGGGACCAGGATTCTGCTGATTTTTCAAACCGTCGGGATCCACCCACTGACGGGATTTAATACTTTCTGCTGAAATGCTGTGGTTTATTTTAAGCTTTGAAATATGTTTATTAATGGCTTGGTTCAACAAACGTCTTTACAAAAGAGAACTGTATGTCTGCGCCGCCCGTTTCCATGGTAACGCAGGACGTTTTAAAACGAGACATTTATCCTTTTAATTCAGAAATGTCAAATCCTTTCCACAAAAAACGAGTAAAATAAATAAATGCACCTTATCAAAAAGATTTAATGGTAAAATAAAAGCCCCCAACGCGTCGGGTGAGATAAAAAATGCAAATGAGCAACGAATAAACCGCAATGTGCTGACAGCGGGCGGGCGGGCGGACACATGGACAATGTGCATCACCAAGGTGGTCCCTCAGCATCCATCACACCCTGTGAAATGTTCCCTGGGTCCACAGTATGAGGAATAAAGGTCCCTCCTTATATGAGACTCCTGCTGAGCCGCATCTAATAAGGTTTATGTACGTTGTGGTTATTGGGGACATTAGTTGTATATGAAGGATATGTTGATGGAAGCCCCGCCCCCTGTCATCGGGTGGATCGATTCTTTATGGGAATTTCTCTTGATTTTGCAGTGATATCAACAATGTAATAAATTGTACAAAAAACATCAGAAATAGGCAAATCAGTCGTTACCCCCTCCCCCACCGGGTCATTTTCATTTGTGGTTTGTGTCAGTTCTTCCATGTTCCTCCGACATGCAGCAGGTCACTCGAAGTGAAACCCAATAGTACTGCACTGCGGTATATGTTGGTACTTTATGAATAATGGTAACTCACAGGGGGAAAAGAATCTCGACCATAAATGATCAGGATAACAATAATAAAGGCTGTGATGTCGTGCGTTGTATTCCTGCTCTCCGTTACCTTGGGAGTCGCCGCCGTTACCCCAGGGTCAGATTTTAAGATCTCCTGTAATGACGCCACAGGCCATATCGCCCTCACGCTGACACACGCCACCGACCTGTCCGGCGCTCACCTCTCATCTCCTGGAAGATGGAACGAGGGAACGACTGTTCAACTCGGCATAAACGATCCCATCCTAAGAGAAAGCATCCAAAAGCAGAATCAGCAACAGCGAGGCGGAGTGACGCCCTGATACACCTCAATGTATCATACAGTGTGCAGGGCCGACTGAAGCGTGTGAATGTCTGAGTGTCATGTGCGGACTGACAACTAATGGGACCCCCGGGCAATTGGAGATCATGGGGCCACCTTGTGCTGCACCCACAGGAGGCCACACCCACAGGAAGCCGCACCCATATAAAACCCCACCCACACAACACAACATCCACATGTAGAATTCATTTCTTAACTCAATAAAATAATCTTTTTGAAGTTTGTGTAAAAAAAATCCATTTGGACCCAGCAGCGAATTGGGGGATCCATTGTGCCTCCTCCAGACTTAGAGGTGGCCACCGCTCTGCTACAGCAGCCATCACCAACTCGCTACAGCTGAGCCTGCACCGCGGCACAGCATGTCCCTGTGGCAAACGTGGGAAACTGCCAATCACTTTAAAAGATTCTGTACATTACAGAGCTCCACAGCAATAAAACTCACAGTAATGTGCAGTGTGTATGAGTGTATCACAGAGCTCCACAGCAATAAAACTCACAGTAATGTGCGGTGTGTATGAGTGTATCACAGAGCTCCAC
The DNA here is from genome assembly GCA_009667805.1 of Leptobrachium leishanense. Lineage (NCBI taxonomy): Eukaryota > Metazoa > Chordata > Amphibia > Anura > Megophryidae > Leptobrachium > Leptobrachium leishanense. The sequence goes on from CM019075.1 coordinate 1,552,726, forward strand.
AGCAATAAAACTCACAGTAATGTGCGGTGTGTATGAGTGTATCACAGAGCTCCACAGCAATAAAACTCACAGTAATGTGCGGTGTGTAAGAGCGTATCACAGAGCTCCACAGCAATAAAACTCACAGTAATGTGCAGTGTGTATGAGTGTATCACAGACCTCCACAGCAATAAAACTCACAGTAATGTGCGGTGTGTATGAGCGTATCACAGACCTCCACAGCAATAAAACTCACAGTAATGTGCGGTGTGTATGAGCGTATCACAGAGCTCCACAGCAATAAAACTCACAGTAATGTGCGGTGTGTATGAGCGTATCACAGAGCTCCACAGCAATAAAACTCACAGTAATGTGCGGTGTGTATGAGCGTATCACAGAGCTCCACAGCAATAAAACTCACAGCAATGTGCGGTGTGTATGAGCGTATCACAGAGCTCCACAGCAATAAAACTCACAGTAATGTGCGGTGTGTATGAGCGTATCACAGAGCTCCACAGCAATAAAACTCACAGTAATGTGCAGTGTGTATGAGTGTATCACAGACCTCCACAGCAATAAATCTCACAGCAATGTGCAGTGTGTATGAGTGTATCACAGAGCTCAACATCAATAAAACCCACAGTAATGTGCAGTATATGAGCATATCACAGAGCTTAACAGCAATAAATCTCACAGCAATGTGCAGTGTGTATGAGCGTATCACAGAAACCACAGCAATAAAACTCACAGTAATGTGCGGTGTGTGATATGCTCATATACTGCACTTTACTGTGAGTTTTATTGCTGTGGAGCTGTGTGATACGCTCATACACACTGCACATTACTGTGAGTTTTATTGCTGTGGAGCTCTGTGATACTCTCATACACACCGCACATTACTGTGAGTTTTATTGCTGTGGAGCTCTGTGATACTCTCATACACACCGTTAGGTTTGCCAGATTAGCCATATTTTCCTGGACACATATGATTTACTCAGGTTGATGGACAGTGCATGAAAAGTGACCTGCCCTGTTTGGGTAAATAGACTTCCCTCCTGCACCATATTAATTATACAGCACGGCAGCGTCTAACCTGTGCTCTACCTCTCCATGAAATAATAATATATGTCCAGGAAAATATGGCTAATCTGGCAAACCTAACGGTGTGTATGAGAGTATCACAGAGCTCCACAGCAATAAAACTCACAGTAATGTGCAGTGTGTATGAGAGTATCACAGAGCTCCACAGCAATAAAACTCACAGTAATGTGCAGTGTGTATGAGAGTATCACATGGCCGATCTTGCAACCCGACATGCTGTGGGTTTTTTGTTTATTCTTTGGGGGGCAGCAATTCATACATGGACCCAGGCACGGTGTCTCAGGCTGGCCCTGGTGAGGCCTTAGGAGGCCGCCTATTCTGTATAATAATATGTCCGTCTCCATGTGTAACCAGATCTTTCCGGATCAAACTGATCTTATTGGCTAATCCACCGATATCTCCCCATTCATCGTGTTCATAGTAACAAGTAAAGGCCTCAGAAACACAAGGACGGACGCGGGGAGAACGCAGCAGCTTCGCCTGAAGCCACACACGTGGTAATGGAAGAGAATGGCAGACACTGGTCATGTGAAAGCCTACGTGACATTGTGTCCGATCAGCCAGTGCAATCAATATCTTTCATTCACACATTGCGTACTGACCTCATTGGTTTTCCCCGTTTCTCCTCCGTTGTCCCCGGTAATCGTGCTTCCTGTGTTATTCTCTGAAACGATAAACAGACAGGTCTCAGCGGTGATTATTTCTGGTGAAATCCAGCCAAAACCTAGTGTGCCAGCGAGGAGACCAGATTGCTCTACAAGTCTTCTGACAGGTGGTGCCTTGGTGACTCTCCGTCTCCACCGGGGATCCTCAGCCTCATCTCTTTCTTATGTTACTCTCTGCTCTCGATCCATGTCTTTCTTTCTGGATCTCGATCCTTTATGTCAGATCAGTCCCTGCGCTGGCTGCACTCTTGTGCAATTGTTCTCTGATCCCACCCAGTAAGCTGTGTCAGCATGAGGACATGGTCTCCTGGATCCATATCACAGGCTTCCTGGTGCTCACAGATCAGATCTCCTGAGCAGAATCTCACCTCATCATGGCCGGCCTCCCCACTGAAGCCGGGATCTGCTCTGTGGGTTTTATAGCCCCGAGATGTCATGAAAGCAGAAAATCTCTCTTTACTGAGCCTCCTGGAGCTCGCGTCTTGCTTTGTGGAGGTGACGGCCGCGGTGGCTTTAGAAGCTGATATGTTATGTGGAAATTCCTCCCATTAGTAAGAGCATGGCTGGAGCTTTAAGCCAGGATTTCCTTTGGTTTCATGATAAATAAAGCATATACTTTGAGATGGACCAATAAGGTGGGACATCGCTCTTTACTCACTGAGGTTATGCTTGAGGCTCCAGAAAAGATGTCCAGTGATGACTATCAGCAGCAGGAGACCGGCCCCTAGCACCGGGAACAAAGTGGAGGAGGAGCAGGTGGAAAGCCAAGACGTTACTGTGAACCAAAACAGAGTATCATTTATTTTCAAATCTTCTTCTATCAAGCCATGAAAGTCTACATGTTCAAAAAAATACAAACTATGGGCCTTACCTGGTCTTGGTATCTCCATCCAGACGCTGACGGGAGAGGAATGGTTCCAGACGCTGACGGGAGAGGAATGGGTCCAGACGTCACAGGACAGACCCTCCCCGTGATCCCAGGCGTCTCTGGGGATTGAGATGTGGTTGAGGAAAGTGCGGGTCCCAGCGGGATCTTCCATAGTGATCATCCTGCCAGTGTGACGGATCCCAGAGATGTTCCAGGTCACATGGAGCATGTGACGAGCGCCGCGTACCACACACGTCAGCTGGACGGAGGCATCAGGGAGGGGAGCGCGGGACACATCCAGTGCATGGACAGAGGTGTCAGGGTGGGGGATCTGGAGTGGAGTCAGCACATGGATGGAGAGGTTCATGGTGAAAGTGTCTGATGACGAAGGGGAAGAAAATGACATTTGTAAATATTGATAACAAACGATGAAGAAAATGATAATAAATCTTTAACCTGAATGAAATCATCCTGTCTGTGTGATGGATCCCGGATATGTCAAACAGAGACTTTCCATTATTTTATCCCCCTATTCACCACAACCAAACACCGTAACACCGAGGACCTGTCTTCTGTTCAGGACTCACTGCTCGGTTCATTAATAATGGGTTTGAGCCTGTTAAAACACTGATCAGTTTAGCTGGAAATTGGGCAAAGTGAGAAGCAAAGAGGAAGCCATTATTAATCTCCATTATTGGCCCCCAGGAGAAACACCAAGGCGTAACGTGAGGCCATAAAACCAAAACATCGGCTTCTTAACCCGACGAGTAAAGCTCAGCTTTTAATTTCCACATATAATACCTTCTCTACCTCCATCAAGTCTTCTGTGTTTAGTGCAGAAAGGAGTTGCTGTTATTGGGGTTAAGACCTTTCGGGGAGCACGAGCCCATCCCCCGGCTGGAATGTTCTTTGCTGTGTTACTCTATTCTTATATTTTAATATAAATGTCATTGTATATCACACGTAAACAATACGTCACCTTCCCCTCCTTACCCTGCACTATCAGAGCGGTGCCGTTAGCAATCCTCAGGTTCCGCACATATATCATGGCGCAGTAATAGATTCCTGAATCCGCCCCGGTCACGTTGAGTATCTCCAGAGTGACCCTGCGCGCTGCCGATTCACATTTATATTTCTGTGGGTTCTCCTCGCTCGCGCACCGTGTCACCAGCCTTGGTGTTTCCCCACTCAGCGATGTCTTCTTGTACCAGAAAATCCTACTCCCTGTGTCCAGGTCCTCATGGGAGGAGCAGCGGATCCGGGCATTCCCATTGGTAGATACATACAGCCTCTGCTCGGGTTGGCTTAGAAGAACCTGAGCACATAAAGCTGGAAATGAAAGGGTTAAATAACAGGTTTTAGCCATGAATTGTTTGTATTAAAACATCCACATAGAAACCTGACACTATCCAAATGCCGAGGTCAGAATGACAAGAGGGGTCACCGAGAACACGGCTGGCTCCAGACGGGAAACATGAAGGTCTGGCGTCTCAGATCCCTCTCCCCAGGCCCGTCCTGCCCTCAGTTACTGGTGACACTGGTATGTGGGGTCCTCCTCAGCCTCTGATCCACAGAGCCCAGCTCAGGAGTAATAATATATATACATATAGTTTTATGACACAGGAAGAAGTTTCTATATTTCCGCCACAGAAAAGGAGACGAAGCGTCCGGTGACTGTAAGAAAAGATCAGAGACGCGGAGCCTCGGTCTAACAAAACACCTGCCACACGTGGAGCTCTCAGACATTAATAATCACCAGGATAACGTCCTTTATCAGGGCTTGATTAGCAATACTGAATTAAACATCTTTTCAGGGGGTCCCACAAATGCTACGTGTGTCCCTGCTCTGCCTAGAGGCGCGATGTACAATCCTCAGCCCGGAGCTGGGGCAGGGAGCGCAGGCCGTCATGCAGACCCCTTGCTGAGCCACAGGTCGGGGCCCCTTGCTGAGCCACAGGTCGGGGCCCTTGCTCAGCCACAGGTCGGGGCCCTTGCTGAGCCACAGGTCGGGGCCCTTGCTGAGCCACAGGTCGGGGCCCTTGCTGAGCCACAGGTCGGGGCCCTTGCTGAGCCACAGGTCGGGGCCCTTGCTGAGCCACAGGTCGGGGCCCTTGCTGAGCCACAGGTCGGGCCCTTGCTGAGCCACAGTTCGGGGCCTTTGCTGAGCCACAGGTCGGGCCCTTGCTGAGCCACAGGTCGGGGCCCTTGCTGAGCCACAGGTCGGGGCCCTTGCTGAGCCACAGGTCGGGGCCCTTGCTGAGCCACAGGTCGGGGCCCTTGCTGAGCCACAGGTCGGGGCCTTTGCTGAGCCACAGGTCAGGGCCCTTGCTGAGCCACAGGTCAGGGCCCTTGCTGAGCCACAGGTCGGGGCCCTTGCTGAGCCACAGGTCAGGCCCCTTGCTGAGCCACAGGTCGGGCCCTTGCTGAGCCACAGATCGGGCCCCTTGCTGAGCCACAGATCGGGCCCCTTGCTGAGCCACAGGTCAGGGCCGTTGCTGAGCCACAGATCGGGCCCCTTGCTGAGCCACAGGTCAGGGCCCCTTGCTGAGCCACAGATCAGGCCCCTTGCTGAGCCACAGATCAGGCCCCTTGCTGAGCCACAGGTCGGGGCCCTTGCTGAGCCACAGGTCGGGGCCTCTTCCCTCAGCCGCCCATTTCATTGAACGTATTAAATATTAAACATGTTGCTTCCTCTTCTGCTCATTGTGTTTTACAGGCAGTGGAAGAAATCCCTGGTGGTCCAGCAACTGGACAAAAAATGTTCTCTGGTCGGAGAACATTCCGTCTGCACTTCATTCACCATACTAATCCCTGCCCCAGTGAAGAATCACAGTGCTCGTATTGGCCCAAATGCTGCGGCCCACCAGGACATGCGGTGGCATCTTGGTGGGCCAGTCCTGGGTGGCATGGAGGGACCCATACATCTGTGGCACTTAGATAAGTTGCACAGGGTTTGCCAAAGGTCAGGGCCCCCTGAAGGTGTTGGGCCCCTAAGTATATCAGAGGTTGTCACCCCCCCGATGGCGACCCTGAACATGCGTAATCCTGCAGCTTCCAACATGGAAATAAACTCATCATGGAATGATCCCGGGCAGATAACGTGACCCTGATCTTTAATATAAAGCCGATTCACATTACATTCCTCCACATGTGCCGTGATAGAGGCGCCGGCGCTCCATGCGATGCGTCTATGCCGGCACCTGACCACATATAACAACACCGGGATCTCTTACCTTCACAATACAGCACCATAAGCAGCAGCTTCATGTCTCCGCTCAACTCGGTGCACAGAAATAGACCTTCTCCAGGCTGTGACGCTCGATCCTGGTGTCGCAACACCCCAGCCCTGCTTTATAAGATAACCATCAACATGGCGGTTCTGCGGTTGCACCTTCACCGGGACATCGCAGCACTCAGCCTTCCTTCCGGACAAGGATGAATCATCTGTGTACAGCGACGGTAAAACAAACCCCTGGAAGACTTTCAGTGTCTGAACATTCAGAGCCGACTCTTAATTAGCATTAATTATTATTATTATTTCAGGTTTAGGCAACACCAGGAGGTCATCGTAAGGTGCGTCCAAACCTCCCCGATAATCAGCTGCACCATCACCGCTTCCTTAAGCTCCATGATTCCTTTATAAACACAGGAACCATGTCCACTTGTCTCCTGGTTCCTTCCCGGACAGAATCCAACCATTTATACGTCACCGCACCAATCTTTTCATGACATCGTTTCTGGGCGGTTAATGAAGTCAGTAAATCTCTTGGGTTTTGTCTTATTCATGTTGGAAAACACATTTTTATACAGTTTATTTTAGCCGAGCTCTACTGGGATCTTTATCTTTACTTGATGCCACTGATCCATCTGACTTAGAGGACTCCACGTTCCTTGGCTGACCTTTCCTTTCAGCCACAGGTTTTAGAACGTCAGCCGGGGGTTGCTGGGTCACATTCATTTCGGCTTTTCTATACATTTTGTCTTTTCCCTGCTCTCTGTATATGTGCCGGTTGACGGTAACAGGCATTTTATTTTCTCCCCCTCCCCCCACGGCACATGCAAAGTGGCCTGATGTTTTATTTAGTAAGGTCTCACAGATTCCTTCTCCCCCCTCGTTAGCAGGTCTATATTATGATTATGGTATTTTATCAAGACTCAGGCCAAGATCACAAGCACTAACCTGTACTAAGGGTACCAGGCCCTGCGCACCAACAACCCAATGTACAGCCAGGGGGACTTGGCCCAGCAGCCATTTGTGAGAAGATCATCAACTGAGGTGGTGCCTGCATTCCTGAGCGCACAGTCTGAGTCTGACAGCCGCCATGGTGGTGGGTGCGAGGGTCAGAGCTGCCTGTGCCGCCGGGTAATAGCTCTGAGATTATCTAGGATGGAGTCCAAGTCCCATCAGTGGCCAATGTGTGAGGGTGTATAATCTCCTTTTATATAATCAGGGTCTCAGTAGAAGAGCAGAACCCTAACTCTGTCACTCAAACTAGGAAACATGGTGGCTCCCCCCCCCCCCAGAGGAGGTGTATGTCCTACAAGAACTCCTGTAGATATTTCAGTGTATCTGGGATTTGTCCAGATTGTGTTTAACCCAACGAAAACATGATTCCGTGTGACAGTGCCGCACAGAGCAGCGACGTTACCTCTACTCCACCCTTAGTGTGACAGCGCCGCACAGAGCAGCGACGTTACCTCTACTCCACCCTTAGTGTGACAGCGCCGCACAGAGCAGTGGCGTTACCTCTACTCCACCCTTAGTGTGACAGTGCCGCACAGAGCAGCGACGTTACCTCTACTCCACCCTTAGTGTGACAGCGCCGCACAGAGCAGTGACGTTACCTCTACTCCACCCTTAGTGTGACAGTGCCGCACAGAGCAGTGACGTTACCTCTACTCCACCCTTAGTGTGACAGTGCCGCACAGAGCAGCGACGTTACCTCTACTCCACCCTTAGTGTGACAGTGCCGCACAGAGCAGCGACGTTACCTCTACTCCACCCTTAGTGTGACAGTGCCGCACAGAGCAGTGACGTTACCTCTACTCCACCCTTAGTGTGACAGCGCCGCACAGAGCAGCAGTGACGTTACCTCTACTCCACCCTTAGTGTGACAGCGCCGCACAGAGCAGTGACGTTACCTCTACTCCACCCTTAGTGTGACAGTGCCGCACAGAGCAGTGACGTTACCTCTACTCCACCCTTAGTGTGACAGCGCCGCACAGAGCAGTGACGTTACCTCTACTCCACCCTTAGTGTGACAGTGCCGCACAGAGCAGTGACGTTACCTCTACTCCACCCTTAGTGTGACAGTGCCGCACAGAGCAGTGACGTTACCTCTACTCCACCCTTAGTGTGACAGTGCCGCACAGAGCAGTGACGTTACCTCTACTCCACCCTTAGTGTGACAGTGCCGCACAGAGGCAGTGACGTTACCTCTACTCCACCCTTAGTGTGACAGCGCCGCACAGAGCAGCGGCGTTACCTCTACTCCACCCCTAGTGTGACAGCGCCGCACAGAGCAGCGACGTTGCCTCTACTACACCCTTAGTGTGACAGTGCCGCACAGAGCAGTGACGTTACCTCTACTCCACCCTTAGTGTGACAGCGCCGCACAGAGCAGTGACGTTACCTCTACTCCACCCTTAGTGTGACAGCGCCGCACAGAGCAGTGACGTTACCTCTACTCCACCCTTCGTGTGACAGTGCCGCACAGAGCAGCGACGTTACCTCTACTCCACCCTTAGTGTGACAGCGCCGCACAGAGCAGTGACGTTACCTCTACTCCACCCTTAGTGTGACAGCGCCGCACAGAGCAGCGACGTTACCTCTACTCCACCCTTAGTGTGACAGTGCCGCACAGAGCAGCGACGTTACCTCTACTCCACCCTTAGTGTGACAGTGCCGCACAGAGCAGTGACGTTACCTCTACTCCACCCTTAGTGTGACAGTGCCGCACAGAGCAGTGACGTTACCTCTACTCCACCCTTAGTGTGACAGTGCCGCACAGAGCAGCGACATTACCTCTACTCCACCCTTAGTGTGACAGTGCCGCACAGAGCAGCGACGTTACCTCTACTCCACCCTTAGTGTGACAGTGCCGCACAGAGCAGTGACGTTACCTCTACTCCACCCTTAGTGTGACAGTGCCGCACAGAGCAGCGACGTTACCTCTACTCCACCCTTAGTGTGACAGTGCCGCACAGAGCAGTGACGTTACCTCTACTCCACCCTTAGTGTGACAGTGCCGCACAGAGCAGTGACGTTACCTCTACTCCACCCTTAGTGTGACAGCGCCGCACAGAGCAGTGACGTTACCTCTACTCCACCCTTAGTGTGACAGTGCCGCACAGAGCAGTGACGTTACCTCTACTCCACCCTTAGTGTGACAGTGCCGCACAGAGCAGTGACGTTACCTCTACTCCACCCTTAGTGTGACAGTGCCGCACAGAGCAGTGACGTTACCTCTACTCCACCCTTAGTGTGACAGTGCCGCACAGAGCAGTGACGTTACCTCTACTCCACCCTTAGTGTGACAGCGCCGCACAGAGCAGTGACGTTACCTCTACTCCACCCTTAGTGTGACAGCGCCGCACAGAGCAGTGACGTTACCTCTACTCCACCCTTAGTGTGACAGTGCCGCACAGAGCAGTGACGTTACCTCTACTCCACCCTTAGTGTGACAGTGCCGCACAGAGCAGTGACGTTACCTCTACTCCACCCTTAGTGTGACAGTGCCGCACAGAGCAGTGACGTTACCTCTACTCCACCCTTAGTGTGACAGTGCCGCACAGAGCAGTGACGTTACCTCTACTCCACCCTTAGTGTGACAGTGCCGCACAGAGCAGTGACGTTACCTCTACTCCACCCTTAGTGTGACAGTGCCGCACAGAGCAGTGACGTTACCTCTACTCCACCCTTAGTGTGACAGTGCCGCACAGAGCAGTGACATTACCTCTACTCCACCCTTAGTGTGACAGTGCCGCACAGAGCAGCGACGTTACCTCTACTCCACCCTTAGTGTGACAGTGCCGCACAGAGCAGTGACGTTACCTCTACTCCACCCTTAGTGTGACAGCGCCGCACAGAGCAGCGACGTTACCTCTACTCCACCCTTAGTGTGACAGCGCCGCACAGAGCAGCGACGTTGCCTCTACTACACCCTTAGTGTGACAGTGCCGCACAGAGCAGTCGACGTTACCTCTACTCCACCCTTAGTGTGACAGCGCCGCACAGAGAAGTGACGTTACCTCTACTCCACCCTTAGTGTGACAGCGCCGCACAGAGCAGTGACGTTACCTCTACTCCACCCTTCGTGTGACAGTGCCGCACAGAGCAGCGACGTTACCTCTACTCCACCCTTAGTGTGACAGCGCCGCACAGAGCAGTGACGTTACCTCTACTCCACCCTTCGTGTGACAGTGCCGCACAGAGCAGTGACGTTACCTCTACTCCACCTTTCGTGTGACAGTGCCGCACAGAGCAGTGACGTTACTCTACTCCACCCTTAGTGTTACAGTGCCGCACAGAGCAGTGACGTTACCTCTACTCCACCCTTAGTGTGACAGTGCCGCACAGAGCAGTGACGTTACCTCTACTCCACCCTTAGTGTGACAGCGCCGCACAGAGCAGTGACGTTACCTCTACTCCACCCTTAGTGTGACAGTGCCGCACAGAGCAGTGACGTTACCTCTACTCCACCCCTAGTGTGACAGCGCCGCACAGAGCAGTGACGTTACCTCTACTCCACCCTTAGTGTGACAGTGCCGCACAGAGCAGCGACGTTACCTCTACTCCACCCTTAGTGTGACAGTACCGCACAGAGCAGTGGCGTTACCTCTACTCCACCCTTAGTGTGACAGCGCCGCACAGAGCAGTGACGTTACCTCTACTCCACCCTTAGTGTGACAGTGCCGCACAGAGCAGCGACGTTACCTCTACTCCACCCTTAGTGTGACAGTGCCGCACAGAGCAGTGACGTTACCTCTACTCCACCCTTAATGTGACAGTGCCGCACAGAGCAGTGACGTTACCTCTACTCCACCCTAATGTGACAGTGCCGCACAGAGCAGCGACGTTACCTCTACTCCACCCCTAGTGTGACAGTGCCGCACAGAGCAGTGACGTTACCTCTACTCCACCCTTAATGTGACAGTGCCCCAGAGCAGTGACGTTACCTCTACTCCACCCCTAGTGTGACAGTGCCGCACAGAGCAGTGACGTTACCTCTACTCCACCCTTAGTGTGACAGTGCCGCACAGAGCAGTGACGTTACCTCTCTACTCCACCCTTAGTGTGACAGTGCCGCACAGAGCAGTGACGTTACCTCTACTCCACCTTAGTGTGACAGTGCCGCACAGAGCAGTGACGTTACCTCTACTCCACCCTTAATGTGACAGTGCCGCACAGAGCAGTGACGTTACCTCTACTCCACCCTTAATGTGACAGTGCCGCACAGAGCAGCGACGTTACCTCTACTCCACCCCTAGTGTGACAGTGCCGCACAGAGCAGTGACGTTACCTCTACTCCACCCTTAGTGTGACAGTGCCGCACACAGAGCAGTGACGTTACCTCTACTCCACCCTTAGTGTGACAGTGCCGCACAGAGCAGTGACGTTACCTCTACTCCACCCTTAGTGTGACAGTGCCGCACAGAGCAGCGACGTTACCTCTACTCCACCCTTAGTGTGACAGTGCCGCACAGAGCAGCGACTTACCTCTACTCCACCCTTAGTGTGACAGTGCCCCACAGAGCAGCGACGTTACCTCTACTCCACCCTTAGTGTGACAGTGCCGCACAGAGCAGCGACGTTACCTCTACTCCACCCTTAGTGTGACAGTGCCCCACAGAGCAGCGACGTTACCTCTACTCCACCCTTAGTGTGACAGTGCCGCACAGAGCAGCGACGTTACCTCTACTCCACCCTTAGTGTGACAGCGCCGCACAGAGCAGCGACGTTACCTCTACTCCACCCCTAGTGTGACAGTGCCGCACAGAGCAGCGACGTTACCTCTACTCCACCCTTAGTGTGATAGTGCCGCACAGAGCAGTGACGTTACCTCTACTCCACCCTTAGTGTGACAGTGCCGCACAGAGCAGTGACGTTACCTCTACTCCACCCTTAGTGTGACAGTGCCGCACAGAGCAGTGACGTTACCTCTACCACCCTTAGTGTGACAGTGCCGCACAGAGCAGTGACGTTACCTCTACTCCACCCTTAATGTGACAGTGCCGCACAGAGCAGTGACGTTACCTCTACTCCACCTTAGTGTGACAGTGCCGCACAGAGCAGTGACGTTACCTCTACTCCACCCTTAGTGTGACAGTGCCACACAGAGCAGCGACGTTACCTCTACTCCACCCTTAGTGTGACAGTGCCGCACAGAGCAGCGGCGTTACCTCTACTCCACCCTTAGTGTGACAGTACCGCACAGAGCAGCGGCGTTACCTCTACTCCACCCTTAGTGTGACAGCGCCGCACAGAGCAGTGACGTTACCTCTACTCCACCCTTAGTGTGACAGTGCCGCACAGAGCAGCGACGTTACCTCTACTCCACCCTTAGTGTGACAGTGCGCGCACAGAGCAGCGACGTTACCTCTACTCCACCCTTAATGTGACAGTGCCCCACAGAGCAGCGACGTTACCTCTACTCCACCCTTAGTGTGACAGTGCCGCACAGAGCAGCGACGTTACCTCTACTCCACCCTTAGTGTGACAGTGCCCCACAGAGCAGCGACGTTACCTCTACTCCACCCTTAGTGTGACAGTGCCGCACAGAGCAGCGACGTTACCTCTACTCCACCCTTAGTGTGACAGCGCCGCACAGAGCAGCGACGTTACCTCTACTCCACCCTAGTGTGACAGTGCCGCACAGAGCAGCGACGTTACCTCTACTCCACCTTAGTGTGATAGTGCCGCACAGAGCAGTGACGTTACCTCTACTCCACCCTTAGTGTGACAGTGCCGCACAGAGCAGTGACGTTACCTCTACTCCACCCTTAGTGTGACAGTGCCGCACAGAGCAGTGACGTTACCTCTACTCCACCCTTAGTGTGACAGTGCCGCACAGAGCAGTGACGTTACCTCTACTCCACCCTTAATGTGACAGTGCCGCACAGAGCAGACGTTACCTCTACTCCACCCTTAGTGTGACAGTGCCGCACAGAGCAGTGACGTTACCTCTACTCCACCCTTAGTGTGACAGTGCCGCACAGAGCAGTGACGTTACCTCTACTCCACCCTTAGTGTGACAGTGCCGCACAGAGCAGTGACGTTACCTCTACTCCACCCTTAGTGTGACAGTGCCGCACAGAGCAGCGACGTTACCTCTACTCCACCCTTAGTGTGACAGTGCCGCACAGAGCAGTGACGTTACCTCTACTCCACCCTTAGTGTGACAGTGCCGCACAGAGCAGTGACGTTACCTCTACTCCACCCTTAGTGTGACAGTGCCGCACAGAGCAGTGACGTTACCTCTACTCCACCCTTAGTGTGACAGTGCCGCACAGAGCAGTGACGTTACCTCTACTCCACCCTTAGTGTGACAGTGCCGCACAGAGCAGTGACGTTACCTCTACTCCACCCTTAGTGTGACAGTGCCGCACAGAGCAGCGACGTTACCTCTACTCCACCCTTAGTGTGACAGCGCCGCACAGAGCAGCGACGTTACCTACTCCACCCTTAGTGTGACAGCGCCGCACAGAGCAGTGACGTTACCTCTACTCCACCCTTAGTGTGACAGTGCCGCACAGAGCAGTGACGTTACCTCTACTCCACCCTTAGTGTGACAGTGCCGCACAGAGCAGTGACGTTACCTCTACTCCACCCTTAGTGTGACAGTGCCGCAGAGAGCAGTGACGTTACCTCTACTCCACCCTTAGTGTGACAGTGCCGCACAGAGCAGTGACGTTACCTCTACTCCACCCTTAGTGTGACAGCGCCGCACAGAGCAGTGACGTTACCTCTACTCCACCCTTAGTGTGACAGTGCCGCACAGAGCAGCGACGTTACCTCTACTCCCTTAGTGTGACAGTGCCGCACAGAGCAGCGACGTTACCTCTACTCCACCCTTAGTGTGACAGTGCCGCACAGAGCAGCGACGTTACCTCTACTCCACCCTTAGTGTGACAGTGCCGCACAGAGCAGCGACGTTACCTCTACTCCACCCTTAGTGTGACAGTGCCGCACAGAGCAGCGACGTTACCTCTACTCCACCCTTAGTGTGACAGTGCCGCACAGAGCAAGTGACGTTACCTCTACTCCACCCTTAGTGTGACAGCGCCGCACAGAGCAGTGACGTTACCTCTACTCCACCCTTAGTGTGACAGTGCCGCACAGAGCAGTGACGTTACCTCTACTCCACCCTAGTGTGACAGTGCCGCACAGAGCAGCGACGTTACCTCTACTCCACCCTTAGTGTGACAGTGCGCACAGAGCAGTGACGTTACCTCTACTCCACCCCTAGTGTGACAGCGCCGCACAGAGCAGCGACGTTACCTCTACTCCACCCTTAGTGTGACAGCGCCGCACAGAGCAGTGACATTACCTCTACTCCACCCTTAGTGTGACAGCGCCGCACAGAGCAGCGACGTTACCTCTACTCCACCCTTAGTGTGACAGTGCGCACAGAGCAGTGACGTTACCTCTACTCCACCCCTAGTGTGACAGCGCCGCACAGAGCAGCGACGTTACCTCTACTACACCCTTAGTGTGACAGCGCCGCACAGAGCAGTGACATTACCTCTACTCCACCCTTAATGTGACAGCGCCGCACAGAGCAGCGACGTTACCTCTACTCCACCCTTAGTGTGACAGTGCCGCACAGAGCAGATTGATGCCATTGTGATAACAGGGTTATGCAGTAAAAGTCAGCGGATCGCGGCCCGGATTGTCGTCTGTTTATTGAGTGCTGAAACGCACGTTTTACAGAATTTCTTGTGTACGTGATCAGCCACAAAGCACTGACAAAAACAGTTAAAAAGACAGAAATGTCAGACCTGAGCGAGAGCTTCCAGGCAGCCGCGCTGCGCCACGGCCTGGTGAATCGCCATAATATCGGGGGGGGGGCTGTAATTAACGTGCTGGTTTGGGGGGACCTGGGGGGTGCATGGCCAGATCCTACACCCCATGGAGGAGAAAACGATTACCGTGCTGTTCAAGCCCTCGGTGCTATGTTAAACACATGTTTGCCTGGTGGAGCTGCACACCGCGGTCACTGACCACAAACCACGGCTCATACAGCCTTGTTTCCTTTTCGATGCCATGCGCCGTGTCGCCTCTATATACAGACAGGATGTTATGCACAAGAAAACTAATCTTTCCACTCTTTCACCCACAAACCATCATTTGTTGTGACTTTCTGAGTGACCCAGAGGAACGGAAAGACATTGCGGCCCCTGATATTTGTAAGATTTTCGTTATGAATTCGCTCGTCTCGGGTAACAGGACACCTCGCCCAGGCTCTCGATGTGCTGGATAAGGTGGTGGTGGTTGAGGGGACTTTGAGCGAGAGGTCGTGCATTAATAGAAACCTAAAGAAGGTGGAAGACCTGGAAACCAGGAGGCAGGAGCTTTCCAGACTCCATCGAGCGAGCCGTCATGAAGGGTGGGGGGAATATGGAGGTAAATTCTGCCCAGACGGATACCAAGGAGAGGACTATGTGAGAGACGAGCTGGTTACAGACCCATCATGTTACACAATGAGGGTGTGTCAAGGCTGCGGGTTCCGGGACGGCTGGTCCGGCCACCCCCTCCACATCGGGCTGGTGCCTGAGGTACGGGATTGTGGCCGGCGCAACGGCCTGACGGTTCCCGGAGACCCGGCTTACCCCCGTTGTGGGTCCGTGATCCCTGGGGAGGATGGAGAGTGGGTCCTCGGATGCCCGCCACGGGCCTGCATCGCAGCCCAAGGTTGCTGGCCCAGCACAAGCCCCAGAATGGACGCGCACGCGGCCAGGCTCCACCAATATGGCGTCCGGCCCGCGGCGCGCATCTCAGGCAGAGGGAGGAGCTCCATGGGTATAGATAGTGCAGAACGTCCATTCAGTCTTCGCTCCGCTATTGTAGCAGTTCCCCTGTGGTGGTTCTTCCTGCTTAGTATTCCTTGCCTTCCAGTGTATGACCCAGAACGTGACCCCGACCTCCGTGTACCGCTGTTATCCTGACTCGGCTTGTGACCTCGACCTTGCACACTCCTTCTACTCCTTGGGCTCCCTGCATCCTGCACCTGGGATTCCTGACCGGGTGTTATTTTGGGTGTCCCTCAGATTCTAGGTTTAGTGCAGTCCTTGGGAGCTCCATCCTAAATCCTGATGCCACTGGGTCCAAGAATCTGGCCAGGGCGTTCACGTAAAGACTTGTCCCAGCCCCCCCCCCCGTTCTTTCCATCCAGACACGGACCAAGGCTTGATAAGAGGGAAATAAGGTGAGAAAACACAGAGGTTTAACCGTGGTGTTAAATTTAATTCCAGGATAAATTGGAGGCTCCTCCATCTGGTCCGGTCAGCGATGATTTGGTCCCTCACTCAATGTATTAATGAAAGCATAAATCTAGTGGAAACGGTGGACACGCAGATAATGGTGATTGAGCGGTCTGTGCTGTCCTGAATGGGTTAAATAAATAACCCAAATATAAAACTTAAAGTCAAGGCATCGTGTCAATACCGGATCTTCTCCACAGGTTGAGGTCTCATACTGGACTCCGGTGAGTTTATACCCCAGGATAATGTACTGAAGATCTTTAATCTGAGGCCCCAGATCCCCCCACGGTCAGGACTCATGTGAAGACTTCATTAGAACGGGGGGGGGGATAGAAGATTGTTTAATGTGATGAATGAATGAAAGATGAAAATCTCTGCGAGTGAGTCAGGGTCAGGCCCTAATATCACCTTCACTGCGCTCAGAAGGAAGAAGAACATACGGTATGGAGAGGGCCATGTGTCTATCACCGAGTGTGAAGGAGCCGTCACTAAAACCAGCAGCGAGAGGTTAGGAGAGACCTGCCAGAACCTGAGGCAGGCCATAACTTTATAAATGGCAACTGGTCATTGGGTTAGGCGGCTGTGGAGGCCGCGGATGGTGCTCCTCACTTCTGGGACTCTGGTGGTAGAAGGTTCCACACCGACACTGGTGCTGCCCTTTACCACGATTTAATGATTCATTCCCATCCGACCTCCACCCCATGAACATGTGATCGTGCCCCGCATTGGTTTGGGTCTCGCGTTTTGTTTGGAGAAGAAAATCTCATCCCTTGACCCATGGACAAGTGGGCGAAGAAATCAAGCCCCGGCAACGGTTCTCAGAAAAACATGGATCAAGGGACAATGAATTGACTCCACCAGGAGCCAAGGACTCCCTAAAGTGTCATAAAATGTATTAATACTGATGCCTTCGTATTTTCGGGTCTTCACACGTGGCGCTCATTGGTCTGGAGTCTGATCTTTACAGAAACAGCTGGAAAATAACTATCAGACAAACCGAGCAACACGGCAAGTGCAATAAAGCGGAAGAAACCAGCGTCTGCGAGAGGATTTACTGAGAGGTCCCGTCATTACGCGAGAGGATTTACTGAGAGGTCCCATCATTACGCGAGAGGATTTACTGAGAGGTCCCGTCATTACGCGAGAGGATTTACTGAGAAGTCCCGTCATTACGCGTTACATACAGGACTTAAACACGAGCTTCATGCTGTATGTGAAGAAGATGATGACAGCTGAAGGAGATTCTGGAGGAGACTAGTCGGCTAATCATGATCCAGGGGTGACGGCCTCCTGTGGACCTCTCTGGGAGAAGGAATGGAGGTGGAGCTGGGCGTACGTTCCACAATCCTTAAAAACAAACACAAACAGCGCCTTTAAATCCCATGAAACGCTCTTTACATTAACGCTGGGAAATGCCTGGATTTTGGTAAAATGATAACATTACGCTCAAACATCAACATAAAGGACATTAAGGGAAAAACACAAATAAAAGAAAGGCGGGACTTTTAAAGAATGTATTTTAAAATCAAATCAACGCTTTTTACTTTTTATATAAAGCGTTTAATTACCGTGACACAAAAATCTGAATAAAAGATGAAAACGGCATTTGTGGAAACAAGAGGAACTCACTACTGTCTGGTATGTGCGAGGCGATATAAATCCAGGCGGGCGTAAACGATCTCCTCCTGAAATAAAAACAGGATTAAGAAGCGATTTTCAGTTTTATTTGCTATTAATCCAGAAATTAATGTCAATTAAACATCACATTTACAGAACGTGGGGGACTCAGGGGGGACGTCTGCTAAACTGTGCAATTCCTTTGTTAAACCCTCCCAATCCATTGTTTAGGTGATAAACCCTCAGAGTGTGCGCACGCCGGGCGCAAGACACATGCGAGACGCCCCCACACCACCCTCTGAATACATTTGTTTTACCGTAGTCAGTGGCGCCGCCCTGCTGGAGTCCTGGGAGTCTGGGACTGAAAGATAAAAATACGATGAAACTCATTACGATCGATTAAACAATAAGGTCTGGGATTTAATTAAACTTCCTGACGGTATGTCCGGGTTTTGCCGGCGAGTTGGTAAAGGGGGGGTGGAGCTAAGCAGGACACAGCTCTACACGGTGACTGTCATGGAGCTGACGTGGCGCTCCGTGCTTCAGACCCCAAGAGACTTTGTGTTCATTTGTATCGTGTGATTTTAAATATATTTTACATCGTTTGGTTTTAGTTTAAATTAGTTTAGTGTAAATTACGTAGCTTTAGTTTTAAATATACTTATATTTCTTTAGGTAGAAATGTTTTTTTTTAAAGATACTACCTGCAGCGAGTTCAAATGCTTTCTTTCGTATCAATTGTAAAATAGGTTTGAGTAATTTGTGATTAGGCCAAAGGGTTTTCTCTTTGTTCATCTGCTATCTGTTTACATGTCTCCGAGGTTGGGAGTCACCATTGTCTCAGCCAAAACCTAACTGATTTCCTTTACAATAGATTATGTAAATGATGTGTGATATGAAGAAAGAGGAATGTTTATTGTAAATATCTGACATAATGTAATTAGCATTTTAGTAGGTCAATGTGCGTCATTTATGCAAATTATGGCTGTTGGATCTCAGCATAAATTGTGGCGTTTTTGTTCATTAAAGCTCAGAGAGAGAGAATCCTGTTGTTACATACAGCCGCGTATGGTGTCTCCTTCAAACTACGCTACACTATACACTCAACCTCAGAAGGCACAGAGCGGCCTTCTGGAAATTCCTAACGGCTCCAGAGCAGAAAAACAGAAGCAGGCGGGTCAAGCTGCTCGAGGCACTGAGGACAGCGCTCCCAGTAGCCAGGCTGACCGCAACGAAGGGGTGTCTGGAGAGTCAGGACAGGCGGAAGAGAACGGTTCCGTCACAGTGACTATGCCGAAGAACAGAGGGAGTGGGTGAACATGTTGGTCAAAAGAGAGCAGAGGTCGGAGCAGGTGGTGTTCTTGCAAGGTCAGGGTCACTAGTCCGGGTCAGAACGCCATAACAGCAGCACACATGGATAGATCTAATCCCTACAGAAACTGCTTCACTACTGGAGCGTGGGAATGAAGCCGTGGCAGGTTTATATAGGGGGGGGGCCTTGAGCCCCTCGTACCGCCTCGATAACTCCACCTTTGGCACAGACTTATGTCTTGCAGCCTGGTCTCGTACTTCTCCTGGTTCTTACAGGGGCGTGAAGAGAGGTGCCACATACAGATGTCACCTTACTGAAAATGAAGGGTGGAGCTGCCCTGGTCGCCACACATACCAGTGTGAGACTTCTGCCAGATGGCAAAAGGCTGCAATTGGCCAAAAGGTCAGATCCAGCGCTGATCGGTTGGGTGATGAGGCCAGAATCCGCACGGCTGATCAGCCACCCTGACACATTAATTGGAACGTTAGACACCAAGAACAAGATGTTATCCTACGCATCCCATTAACAAGCCCCCACCCTGTACTTTGGCCCATTGAGCACGGCGATCTGGAGACACGTTTTTCCATTATGGGCATCTCGAGTCCGTGATCGTCTACGGGTGGAACATCATGCTCTGTCCAACACAAGTAGAGAATATATGCAGTGTGCGTCTACATGACTCAGTGGATCTGTGACCCGAGGAAACACTAAGGACCTCTTCTTGGCTTTGCCTCAGTCTGCAAGAGATGGGAAACCAACAGAGACATCCTATCCGACATCCCCATTACTATCGAAGGAGAACACATGGAGGACCAGAAACTATTCCCCACTGAGCGCTCATAAGAGAGGAAGTGAGGCCTGGTGAATTAAAGCGAACAAACAAACCTAGCTTCCCACTGGAGATGGCTGAGATTTGCAGGGCAGAGGGAGGAACCGACTTTCCACCAAGTAGGAATTCTTCTACAAAGACGGGAAGGTAAATCCGGTGAAATGCTCCAGGAAGTCATCACTGCCCGGAAGAGTCAAGAGAGCCAAGAATGTGCGAGGAGGAGCTGGATACAGTCAATAAAACACCTTCCTTTCCACAATGTTTTGTCCAAGTGACACAAAAGACTCTTTGGAAGTGGGATTCATGGAACCCCCGCCCCATGTGCTTCCAGACGAGTGCCCGGTGTCAGCTCTGCACGGTCAACATGAGATTCAGAGGAGAGGTTTAATCAATGTGATTATAATGAATCTTGACCTCAAAAGCACTGGGGGATCAAATTAATTCCATCAGCAGATATTTTTTTTAAAAAAATCGTGATTATCGGCCGGTTCAGTTGAGAAACTTTGTCCAAAGCCGAAAATCCCAAAATTATGCTCTTCCAAAAGAAAAAAGAAATAGGCCACTAAACCACCATAAAAGCGCATTCTTGGCCGGCGTTGTGTTGATCTTGGCCGGCGTTGTGTTGATCTTGGCCGGCGTTGTGTTGATCTTGGCCGGCGTTGTGTTGATCTTGGCCGGCGTTGTGTTGATCTTGGCTTCTAAACACAGTTGAAATATCCAAAGCTGAATGAAAGGTTTGAGTTGGATTCTTTTGCATGAAAACACGTTTATCAACACCTTTCAGAACTTTATATTTGGAAATCAGGTTAACGTCATTTTCTTGTCGCTGAAGCCGAAATTACCAACAAAACGTTTATCCGTGAGAGCGGACAATCAAACCGGAGTTTTTTTTACTGGGGACTCGAGACACTGGTGAGCGTCATCCAAACTCGTCAAGTAAAATATGCCCGAATTGTTTAATCTGACATAATGTGTCGGCTGGAGAGCGAAATGATACAATGTGTCACAAAGTTGGATGAGTTAGAGTTACAAGTCCTTATAATGCGCCAACAAGTTCCATGGCGCTGTAAAATGGGTCAGACGTAACATATACATACAAGTTAAACACACAGAACATTAGGAGACAGGGCCGTACTCAAGAGCTTAGAATCTAATAGGAGAAGACCTACAGCAGAGGCCAAGAAACCTCAACAAGGTCTACTAGAGGAAACCGTCCGGAGAGGCACACCCCGAGCAAAAAGAAGTACAAACACATTACATACAATAAGAAGCCAGAGACGGTGGAAGAAACAAAGCGAAGGAATAGTAAAAGCGCAATCTGTTACAATAACGGCACTATCTATCGTCTCGTCCTCTGGATCGCCGCGCCGGACACATCCTCAGGGGGAACTAGAAGGCGGTTACGGATCGCTGGGTTACCTGGCCGCACTTTGCGAGTCCAGGTGAGATGCGCACACACGGCCAGGACGAGGAATATTCCCATCACGGCTGCGGTGAGATGATACTTGCAGTGATCCGCGAAATCAGTAACCGGAGCTGTGACACAAAAACACAAAAGCACACGCTGAGAACGAGCACAAACACAATATATCCCAGGCAAAGCGCAGTGAGGAATTCCTAACAAGGGACCCAGAAAAAACTATTCCCTGCATAAAATAAACATGAATGCAAACGTTAACCCATTCATTGCATGATGTGATGTTAATCTGGGATGGATTTCATGTTTGCGTCTCCTCTCCCGGATGTCGGGGATTTCCAGGAGCTGCTCCTCAGGTAACAATGAATTATCTCACTAGATGATGTTTATCAAAATCAGTGCGACCTTTAACCTTTGGTATCACTAGAGGAAGGCTTTGGGGCTGAAACTCTGGATTTTGGGCCAGAAATGAAACTTTTGAGATGGGTAAAGATGCAGAGCTGTTTCACTAACAGAGTCACGGTGTGGGAAGAATCAGAAAAAAGAGTGTCCTGCGATATGGGGGCTTCCTCCAATTCCTGCCTCATTATATACACGAGGTGACAGGACCCAGCAAGGAGGCCAGGCGGAGAGGGGGGTCAGGCAGTGAGGAAGCCAGGCGGAGAGGGGGGGGGGTCAGGCAGCGAGGAAGCCAGACGGAGAGGGGGGGGGGTCAGGCAGCGAGGAAGCCAGGCGGAGAGGGGGGTCAGACAAATAGGAAGCCAGGAGGCGAGGGGGGCCAAGCAGCGAGGAAGCCAGGCGGTGAGGGGGCTCAGGCAGCGAGGAAGCCAGGCAGCGAGGGGGCCAGGCAGCGAGGGGGGCAGGCAGCAAGGAAGCCAGGTGGCAAGGGGGAGCAGGCACCAAGGAAGCTTGGCAGCGAGGGGTCCAGGCAGTGAGGGGAGTCAAGCGGCAAGGAAGCCAGTTGGTGAGGGGAGCCAAGCGGCAAGGGGTGCCAGGTGGTGAGGGGAGTCAGGTGGCAAGGGAGGCCAGACAGCAAGGGAGGCCGGGCAACAAAGGGGGCCAAGCAGCAAGGGAGGGCATGTGATGAGGGGTGTCTGTGTGGTGTGATCTCTCACACCATTGTAGCGCTGGTTTAAAAACACTGTTGCTGTGTTACTCATTTTTGGCCACCAGAGGGAGACAAGCGCAATGTAAGAGACACTGGACAATGGGACTACGTTTTCCAGCATGCTTTGCGGCGGGAACAGGAAGTAGGTGGAAAGAAAGGACTTACATCAGCAGCCTCGTGCAGAGGAGAGCCAGCGCGCGCCGAGGAGTAAACAGAGCAGGACGCACGTGAGACAGACAACGATCGTGACTAGGCCGGAGCGCAGGTGTTGCTTTGCGGAGCTGGAGATCGGTTTAAATTACTTGCCAGAGACCTAGTAATCCACCGCTGAGAAGTTCACACAGATACAGAGCTCCAGAAGGACCCCGAGTTAGGAGACCGCGATGATCTAACAGGAGTGCAGGCGGTGAGCTGAGCATCTTGTGGCAGAAACTGACAAGCAAGACAAGCGGATCCGGTGGCACAGAGTCCCAGTCAAGTCGAGCGGAGAGACGTCCTGGGTCGAGCAGAGTGCAGAGTATCTGGCGGATGGGTGAGAGGCCTTCCCGGCCACAGTAAAATAATAAAGCATGCTGCAGTTTGTCTAAACCTACAGGGCCCCAACGTGACTAGTCGAAGACACATTGAAATCATTCACTGGTCAGTTGAATCTAGTACCCGGTACCAACACATGCATACCTTCTTGGGACACATCCTGTACGGGACTCACATTCCAGCAACGAAGGGGTTAAAATTCTTTTTTGTTTTCCGCTGCGCGTTTCTCGCATTATGAACTTCTGTAAATATATATGTATACCGTGCTGCTCTATATATGCCAGTTTATTTGAGATCAGTAAACTATATAACTTATAAAATCCACAACAGTGCTGGTGTATATTTATTCCCTAGTGCGGGGAGACTGACCCGAGGTTTAAATTCAGCGGCTCCTCCGGGAATGAGCGCTACACGTAGGGGCTCGTTTCCGGGATCCAGTCTCTGGAAAAAATGCATTTAAAGAGTTAAATATGGATCCAAACACTGCTGCCAAATGGTGTGAGGAGCACAGTAGTCAGATAGAATTATGTATAGTCAAGGATATTCCTGCAGACACTTGGGCCGAAGATCAGATTCACCAGGCCGTGGCCGCACTAACACCAGATCATCGGGGGTTAATCCTGGACATTAAAGAGAACCCAGATACCCCTCACACGTATGTTCTTTTTGAGTGAAGAAAGGGAGTTCCAGTGTGTTTTCAGGGCGCGAGCGTGAAGCTGACCGATGAGGTGGAAGTTCAACTGATTATGCCAAGTGTGCCACGTGGCGATCCCGCGAGTGTTCCCACGCCCAGTCCGCTGGCCATGATCGGGCCTGAATTTATAGTGGCTATTGGAGATTTGCTGGCTAAATGTCAAAGAACAAGCCCTCCGCACACTAACTTTGGCTATTGAGACGGTTGAGAAATTTTACAGGAAACGTACCAACTCCGGCGGGAGAAGAAACCTTCGAAGAATGGGTAGAACAGGCGATGCAGGCTCTGGATGAGTGGGACGTCTCTGAATCGCAGAAGAAGCAAAGGATTACTGAGAGCTTAAAGGGACCTGCGTCAGAGGCTGTCAGAAACCTAAAATTGAGTAAGCAAGACTGCACTGCTTTAGATTATCTAAATGTTTTACAGGAAGTCTTTGGGCGAACGGAAAAGGCTGCTGAGCTCGTGTACCAGTATGAACACACCTACCAGCGAAAAGGTGAGAAAATGACTGAATATATGAGGCGCCTAGATAAGATTCTGCACCAGATACTTCTTAAGAAAGGGGCCGAACCGGCCGAAATAGATAAAATCCGAATACAGCAGATCCTGAGGGGCGCTCAACCTCTAGATACTGTGATGCTACAGCTGAGAACCAGAGAGGGTAACCGAGAATTTAAATACCTGGAACTGATCCGAGCTGTCAGAGAGGAAGAGGCTCTACTTTTAGAAAAATCCCTTAGGGAGGAGAAGTCTTCAAGAAGGGGAGAAAAGGTTTATGTCCAACCTGTAAGGTATAATGAGTGTTCGTCGGATGAAGATGATCCAAAGGAGACATATGAGCCGGAAATTGACCGACAAGAGCAGCTCACTGTCTATGGTGAGATGCAACAGACTCTCAAGAGAGTACAAGAGGCCCAAGCTGAATTGGAACAGGCCCACGCGCATCTGCACCGGGAAATCTTGAAGGTAGCAGAAATCCAGATTGAAATACAGAGGTCTCTTTCAGATATGCGAACAGCAAGGGTTGCTGTGGCATCCGACAGGTGGTCTTCAAATGAGACGCAGCGAGAAAGTGCGCCCATGTCTTCAAAGGAAAGATGTTTCAGCTGTGGAGAATTGGGTCACTACCAAGCGCAGTGTACGAACCGAAGGCCTGAAGGAAAAAGAGTTGAAGAGTTCTTAAAGGCCTTAGAAGGACTGTTATCCACCTCACAGGTGGGAAACTTCAGAGAACCCCGGTGGAGAGAACCAACTGGGTACCCAACTGCTGGAGACTACTACGATCCCCAAGCTCCAAATAGGAGGCAGGGAGGATCTGAATATGTATCTGCTAGAAATAGAAGATCTTCTCCCTGGAGGTCCGGTCCTACGTCACGGGAAAACCGTGCACGCCCTCAAACACCGTGGGTGAGGGCGAGGGTTAGGTTGCAGCAGACTGGGCCTATGCTTCCTACTACTACGGAGAGGTTCCCTGATAGGTCCTTTGCTCGTCATTCCGGTTCAAGTAGAAGGGATCTACACCAAGGCTCTTCTAGATTCAGGCGCTCAAGTAACTCTGATCTACTGAGACTTCTATCAGAAATACTTGAAATATATACTCCTGAAGAAGTTGAAGGATCTTGAAATCTGGGGTATGGGGACTGAGCGGTTTCCCTATGATGGATATCTACAGGTGAAGCTGGAATTCAGCTCCGTGACCGTTAGACAACCGAGAGTATGTGACACGTTGGCCATTGTGTGTCCTCGGCCCTCGGGAGCTAATCGAAGTTCTATGATAGTGGGGACAAACACCGACTTAGTGAGACGTCTTCTAACCCCACTGGTGAAGGAAGAGAATCATGCTCCCAAAAAGGCGCACTCGATTTTACGGCTGGTCTGTCAACGGATGGTCAGAGAACAGAGAGCCTCTGCAGAAGTGAGGCAGCTGAGGAAAACAGAAGGGACAGAGAAGGTTATACAGTCCAGAGAAGTCCCTGAAGAAATCTCTGCAAGAGTTTTGAAATGGACAAGTGGAAGAGTTTCAGTCAACGTATGTAATGTGTCTGACTCTTCAGGAAATTTGAAGACACGGATGTCAATCGGGCGAATGGCTTCTGTTAAGCCCCTCTCCAGTACCGATCTAGGGAGGAGAGTGAATAAAGCGATTTAAGCTGAACGGTTCTACCCTAAAGATGATACTTCTATCTCGTCTAAGTGGAAGAAGCGGGTTCAGTCTCCAATACTCAAGTCGGAAGATTCGTTCTCTAAGTATGAGGTTGATGTGGGATGCGCTAAGAGCACTAAACACCACATTCGTCTCCAAGATGATAAGACTTGTCGAGAAAGGTCAAGAAGAGTTCCATTGGGAGGCCTAGTTGAACCACAGAATCAAAGCCCAAAGCGTTCTGTCCGACTGCCCCAGAGACTCACCTACGACTCACCAGGACATAGCACTGAAGAGGCTGTCACTACAGTGCGAAGGTTGCCCTAAGTGTCTGCTATGTTAGCTGAGGTAGTTAGAAGCATGAGTCAACTTGAGGACGTGTATCTGACCCATTGTATGCTTGCTGCTGAGCCTGTACATGTTGCCTAATATATGTTGAAATGTAATGCAACTGTTATACCTCCTTGGAGAGACCCAAGAGTTCTAGGAGGGGGAGAGTGTAGCGCTGGTTTAAAAACACTGTTGCTGTGTTACTCATTTTTGGCCACCAGAGGGAGACAAGAGCAATGTAAGAGACACTGGACAATGGGACTACGTTTTCCAGCATGCTTTGCGGCGGGAACAGGAAGTAGGTGGAAAGAAAGGACTTACATCCGCAGCCTCGTGCAGAGGAGAGCCAGTGCGCACCGAGGAGTGAACAGAGCAGGACGCACGTGAGACAGACAACGATCGTGACCAGGCCGGAGCGCAGGTGTTGCCTTGCGGAGCTGGAGATCGGTTTAAATTACTTGCCAGAGACCTAGTAATCCACTGCTGATAAGTTCACACAGATACAGAGCTGCAGAAGGACCCCGAGTTAGGAGACCGTGATGATCTAACGGGAGTGCAGGCGGTGAGCTGAGCATCTTGTGGCAGAAACTGACAAGCAAGACAAGCGGATCCGGTAGCACAGAGTCCCAGTCAAGTCGAGCGGAGAGACGTCCTGGGTCGAGCAGAGTATCTGGCGGATGGGTGAGAGGCCTTCCCGGCCACAGTAAAATAATAAAGCATGCTGCAGTTTGTCTAAACCTACAGGGCCCCAACGTGACTAGTCGAAGACACATTGAAATCATTCACTGGCCAGTTGAATCTAGTACCGGGGTACCAACACACGCATACACGCACACCTTCTTGGGACACAACCTGTACGGGACTCACATTCCAGCAACGAAGGGGTTAAAATTTATTTTTCTTTTCCGCTGCGCGTTTCTCGCATTACGAATTCCTGTAAATATATATGTATACCGTGCTGCTCTATATATGCCAGTTTATTTGAGATCAGTAAACTATATAACTTAGAAAATCCACAACAGTGCTGGTATATATTTATTCCCTAGTGCGGAGAGACTGACCCGGGGTTTAAATTCAGCGGCTCCTCCGGGAGTGAGCGCTACACCATAATAGAGAGGGGAGAATTGAAAGGTGAGAGGAAAAATGCCAAATAGATGAAGATAATGTTAGTGATTGTGCAGGATGGGGTGACACACATTAGGCTGTGAGGGATCATGGGAAGGAAACGCAGTGAGTGTAAGCGGGACTGGTCTGAATAACTCGGTGTTTAAATAGATCCTGTGATTGGGGAGGGCTTTGTAATGGTCAGGGGGGTCTCATTGGGTGAAGGGAATAGTTTTACTTTCAGCTTAATCCCAAATAGTTTTTTGAAATCGCACAATGTCCCATCTGTTAAATGTCTGGAAGAATCTCACCTGATCCTGACATGTTCCTCCAGACGCTGACAGGAGAGGAATGGGTCCAGACGTCACAGGACAGACCCTCCCCATAATCCCAGGCGTCTCTGGGGATTGAGATGTGGTTGAGGAAAGTGCGGGTCCCAGTGGGATCTTCCATAGTGATCATCCTGCCTGTGTGACGGATCCCAGAGATGTTCCAGGTCACATGGAGCATGTGACGAGCACCGCGTACCACACACGTCAGCTGGACGGAGGCGTCAGGGTGAGGCGTGTGGGACACATCCAGCGCCTGGACAGAGGCGTTAAGGAAGGAAGTATAGGAGGAAACCAGAACAAACATTGAGAGGATTGAGATGGAATCACCTAAAAATAAAATGTGTTTCATGAAACATTAATGCAGTGTCGTCTCTTCACAATCACAGGGTTAATTAACATCTCTAAAAACCTTGATAAATGTGTGTCAGAATGAATGCTCGTGTATCTGTGTGTGTGTGTGTGTGTCAGAATGAATGCTCGTGTATCTGTGTGTGTGTTACAGAATGAATGCTCGTGTATCTGTGTGTGTGTTACAGAATGAATGCTCGTGTGTCTGTGTGTGTGTTACAGAATGAATGCTCGTGTATCTGTGTGTGTTACAGAATGAATGCTCGTGTAACTGTGTATGTGTTACAGAATGAATGCTTGTGTGTCTGTGTGTCTGTGTGTGTGTGTTACAGAATGAATGCTCGTGTATCTGTGTGTGTGTTACAGAATGAATGCTCGTGTATCTGTGTGTGTGTTACAGAATGAATGCTCGTGTATCTGTGTGTGTGTTACAGAATGAATGCTCGTGTATCTGTGTGTGTGTGTTACAGAATGAATGCTCGTGTATCTGTGTGTGTGTGTTACAGAATGAATGCTCGTGTATCTGTGTGTGTGTTACAGAATGAATGCGTGTGTGTGTGTGTGTGTGAGTTACAGAATGAATGCTCGTGTATCTGTGTGTGTGTTACAGAATGAATGCCCGTGTAACTGTGTATGTGTTACAGAATGAATGCTCGTGTATCTGTGTGTGTTACAGAATGAATGCTCGTGTATCTGTGTGTGTTACAGAATGAATGCTCGTGTATCTGTGTGTGTTACAGAATGAATGCTCGTGTATCTGTGTGTGTGTTACAGAATGAATGCTCGTGTATCTGTGTGTGTGTGTGTTACAGAATGAATGCTCGTGTATCTGTGTGTGTGTTACAGAATGAATGCTCGTGTATCTGTGTGTGTTACAGAATGAATGCTCGTGTATCTGTGTGTGTGTTACAGAATGAATGCTCATGTGTCTGTGTGTGTGTGTGTTACAGAATGAATGCTCGTGTATCTGTGTGTGCTACAGAATGAATGCTCGTGTATCTGTGTGTGTGTTACAGAATGAATGCTCGTGTATCTGTGTGTGTGTGTCAGAATGAATGCTCGTGTATCTGTGTGTGTTACAGAATGAATGCTCGTGTATCTGTGTGTGTGTTACAGAATGAATGCTTGTGTGTCTGTGTGTGTGTTACAGAATGAATGCTCGTGTATCTGTGTGTGTGTGTCAGAATGAATGCTCGTGTATCTGTGTGTGTTACAGAATGAATGCTCGTGTATCTGTGTGTGTGTTACAGAATGAATGCTTGTGTATCTGTGTGTGTGTGTTACAGAATGAATGCTCGTGTATCTGTGTGTGTTACAGAATGAATGCTCGTGTATCTGTGTGTGTGTTACAGAATGAATGCTTGTGTGTCTGTGTGTGTGTGTTATAGAATGAATGCTCGTGTGTATGTGTTACAGAATAGGCTTTCATTCATTTAAAGCACAGTTGTGTGATCGCTCGTACAGGCAGATATTAGAAAACTCGAAGCTCTGATAAGAAACAGACGCAGAAGTTACAATATTGCCGGGAAGTGTTTGTTTGATGAACACGTGTTGTCGATGCTAACGAGCGATTACACACATTTTAATCATCAGATTGCAGATATAGCGGCCACCTCATACAAACCAAGAAACCCAAAGGAACGTCCAGTAAAGACATCACACCATACAGGGGTAAAGGTAAGGGCAGAGTATTATGGGATGTGATGGAAATATCCTGTGGGAAGCACCGGCTTCTGTTACAAGACTGTGTGTGTGTGTGTGTGTGTGTGTGTGTGTGTGTGTGTCTGTGTGTCTGTGTGTCTGTGTGTGTGTGTGTGTCTGTGTCTGGTACAACTTGTATTGTATGACTTCAGATGTTTTCAGGAAGGGATTGAGAGGGGATGGAATCGACGGAGACTTCACCAAAAAGCAGAGCTGTGACCGCCATGGTTGGTGCATTTACCCACTGAGCTATCAAAGCAGCCGAGGCATCACATTAAAAGAATTCCCAGAAACCGGAGAAACCTCACGATGTGATTATAAACATTGTGTGATATTGTGTTTAGCGCTCGGGGTCACAGCCGCACATCACAGTGAATGGGATTTAAACACAGACCCGTCCCCGCTCGCCTGCTCAGCCTGTCCATGTAATAACAGTGATATCACGCAGCTCCTTACCTCCGCTGATTAAGGTCGTCCCATTGCTGAGGATCAATGTATCCACCGATGAATAAGCGCAGTGATACACCCCGGAGTCGTCCTCCTGGACGTTGTGTATCTCCAGGGTAACGCGGTGACCAGAAGCAGCGACACATTTATATTTATCATCGTCCTTCTCCTCTATACATGATTTAATAAGTGTCGGGGTGTCACCCGCTCCCCACTTTCTATGAAGCCAGGAGATAGAAATCCCACCGTCTAATGACTCATTGGACTCACAGGAGATGCGAGCGAGACCCGAAACCCGGACAGACAGGACGTCCTGACGCTGATACAGAACCATCCGGGCCAGCACTCCTGCAACACACAATGTGATTTATGCTGTCTGGGTTTAGTAGAAATGTGCACGGTGCATGAAGCAAGCTCTCCATGGCATGTCAGGGAGCATCATGGGACGCAGGGTTCACAAACATGAGGGGTGTGCAGACATTACGATCCTGGACGGTTAAACCGGATCAAGCAAAAAAATGTGACAAGCTTTATTTTGATACATTGTGTCATTTTAACCGGAAAGACCCAAAGGAAAGTTTGTTTCAACATTAACAAAGGGTTAAAATGCACTTAATGATACACTCTGATTAGACACAGCCAATCAGTGCATGCGCTGGCTAAATGCCGGCACGGGGAATGCAGAGACTCGCACAGTGATTGTGTGTGACCGGAACATGTCGTTAGGTGTGCGTTAAACTCCTGTAAGGGTTAAAAATAACACTATCTATAAAACCAGACATAAAACCCAGCCATCATTATGATTAATACCAATCTGATAAGAGCTGATACTGTTTGTTGTTAGTTACGAAGTTGTGTCCGATACAGATACTTTATGACAAACACATCTCACTGTTTGTAAACACGGCTTAATAACAGGTTTTCTCTCACAGCACGTCCCATAATAACACGTTAATTCACATTATTCCTTTTCATTATTCCATTTACTCAGCCCGTGGAGA
Source organism: Leptobrachium leishanense (assembly GCA_009667805.1). NCBI lineage: Eukaryota > Metazoa > Chordata > Amphibia > Anura > Megophryidae > Leptobrachium > Leptobrachium leishanense. Next base: position 1,583,738 of record CM019075.1, read on the forward strand.
CTCGTTCTCCCCGCGGGAAGCGAGCGCTGAGGGTTTATACATTGTGGCTCCCGTTAATGAGGCTCTCTCAGGCGCAGAGGAGTCTTACCTTCAGTAAGCAGGAGCAGAGCGAGTCCCAGGAGATACATCTCTGTGTGTGGTGAGACGGCCAATGCGAAGACACAAAGAGCAGAATATTTTCCACTTCTGAGGCTTCCGGATGAAGAGGTTTCCACATTTTAACACCTCGCGGGTACAGCCGTATAGATACGCCACATATTGCAGAAAATGCACGATTTCACCATCGTCTGGTTGAGACATGTAACAAGACTGCCAGGCTGTGACCCACATCTACCGAACTCTTCCTGCCCCAACCAGGAGACAGAGGGTGTGATGAACTAGCCCAACACCCTCAGCCAGAAACAGGGGATCAGGACACTGTTATTCCATGAACTATGTGTTGTGCCGTTGCACCAACGATCCTGCCTTCTAGCTGACCGAAAAATGACCTGTAAATAAAAGTGTTGATTGTGTATAGATGCCGTTTCAAATTTGCCGCCAAATTTTGCCGCCTAAATTTGAATCAGACCATCTGGTCCCGAATCGGCAACGCCCCGATGCGCCTTAAAGCCAATGATACCTGTGGGGGCGGGCATGGGGTTTTCAAATGTGGAGCGCGGGGAAAGTATAAATACAGATGTGTCCTTAATAAAAGTTGTCTTTGGTTTGAGTTCATGCAGCTGCGTCTCGTGTCTCTGTTTGCCAAGCGTGCCTGACATCCCTCGTGGTTCAGCACCCCGGACGAAATACAATTCTATCGTACGCCGCTGCTGTGCGATCCGAATACTCCTAGCCGACTGAACGTGTCCAGCTAACTACCGGAGATCCGAGAATTCGTACCTTGCAACGTGTGGGCGTTTCGACCGCCGCACGATCCGACTCCTGCTGTCGAACGAATTAAGCTGTCTCTAGTGAGGGTGAGATCCGAACAGCTTGGTGCCGTGCCGCGGATGTTTCTTCGACCGCTGGGCGATACGAATACCCAGACGATCGATCGTCAACTAACTCGCTAGTGGAAGATCCGAATCTTCGCAGAATCAAGCCGTTCCGATCTACGACCGTAAAGGTCTGCGTACAGATCCGTGGCCAGCTGCTCGAGACGCTGAGTGACACTTCTCAGTAGTCGGGCTAGGTACACATCAAGGTCCCCTTGACTGCGTGGGTCATCCAGATCACAAAGACATACCCGGCCGCTCGAGACGCCGAGTGCCACAACCTTGGTAGTCGGGCCGGGGGAAGAATCAAAACGAAGGGGGAACACACCTGCAGATTAGAGCACACCCGCAGGCGGATGATAACATCAGGTTCCGTCACACTGGTGGCAGCGGTGGGATAGCTCTCTGCAATCCATACCATCGACTTCCCCGAAGCACCCATCATGGCAGTGTATGTCAATTATAAGCGAGACACCTTGCGGAACATGCTGGAAAACCGTGGTGGCACTCCAGGTTCTAAGAGTCGGGACACTTTAATAGAGGAGCTACAGCGGTTGGACCAAGATGCGGCGAACACAGCCCTACCCGCCGACACCCCCCCGGTCATCGTCGCGACTGGAGTCGACGAAAGTACACTACAAAGGAAAGTCCGGGAACGGGCCGCTTACTACGGAGCCGCCCCGACAGAAGCAGTGATGCAGCACCTGGTTCGAGAAATCTGCCAGGAGGAAGAACGAGAAAGGGAACGCGAGCACGAACTGCGGTTGGCAGAATTGCGGGGGCCGCGAGATAACGGCCTCCGGGGGGAGCGATCCCCGGGGAGAAAGGTGCCCTTCCAGGCGTTTAAAGACTTCCGCGAGACCGACGAAGAAATAGAGAGCTATCTTCAGGATTTCGAGCGGCTGTGTCAGGTACACGAAGTTCACCCCACTGACTGGGTAAGAATCCTGGCGTGCAAATTGACCGGGCGGGCCGCGGAGGCATACCGCACGGTGCCAGATGAGGAAGCCACCAACTATGGACACGTGAAGCAGGCGCTGTTGAGCCGGTTCGCCGTGACCCCAGAAGCCAGTCGGGCTAAATTTAGGAGCTCCCGCCGACCCAGCGGCGCTACCCACGTGGAGTGGGCTCACCGACTACAGCGGGATTTACGCACTTGGTTTTTTGGGAGCAAAGCCGAGACTGTACCCGAGATAACACAACTGCTCCTGCTGGAGCAGTTTTTCGAACATACACCCACTGCCATCCGGGAGTGGGTGCGGGATAGGAAACCCCACACCGTACAGCAAGCAGCTATTTGGGCCGATGAATATGTCGACACGCGGCAAGTCACGGGGGGGGAGCGGCCCTTACTTCCCCGGCCGGTAACCCCGGCTCCATCAATCCCAGCGCCGACGGTCCGGCCGCTGGTTGCCCGTCTGCCCAGTCGCCCCAATACCATGGCAAATATACGCTGCTATGGGTGCAACCAAGACGGACATTATAAACAGAATTGCCCCAACCGACCGGACCTGGCAAGACCCTCCCCTAGGCCCCAACAGTCTACCCATTGCTACGACGCTGATCCTCCCTGGCCAAAGCCCCAGAGGAATGGGAACGACTGCACGAGGCGGACCCGGTACAGGCGGCCGCGGCCGATAATCGCCATCACCATCGCCAGGCGGTGTGGGTCAACGGGAAAGCGGCGGAAGGACTCCGAGACTCTGGGGCTACCATCACGTTGGTCCGGCCCCACTTAGTCCAACAGAACGACCGATTACGGAATACCGTCGCGGTACGGGTGGCTGGTGGAAAAGTGCTCCGGCTGGAGACGGCCCGGGTCCACCTGGACTGGGGATCCGGAGAGAAAGTAGTCAGAGTGGGGTTACTGAACCAACTACCAGCCGAGGTGCTCCTCGGTAATGATCTGGGCCGACTAGTCTCGGCATACTCCACGGAAGCGGCCGCACCAGTCACTACCAGATCCCAGGACAAACATTACAACAACAGCACTCCGAGAGGGACCCAGGTGAGACGTTTTCCCACACCCCGCCCGACTCCCACGGCCCGCCCGATTTCCTCACCCCGCCTGATACCCACACCCCGCCCGACAGCCACTCCCCGCCCGATTCCTACGCCCCGACCCACACCGACGTGTCCCCGACTTCCTGACATTCCCTGCCCTTGGAGCTCCCCCGAGACGCTCCGCTATCAAACACGGACGGACCCCACGTTGCAGGGCTATCGGGACCGGGCTGGCCGGGGGCTGGACAGAGAACGCAGCGACCGGATAGAGTGGGAGAATGGGCTACTCTATAGATATACTGAGAGGGAGGGGTCCGGGAAGAATCAGGTTCCCCAGAAACAGATGGTGGTTCCCCAGGGCCCAAGGCAAGAGCTCCTGCGCCTAGCACATGATATACCGTTAGCGGGACATCTGGGGCAGAAGAAGACCCGCCACCGGTTGGCGCGAGCTTTCTTCTGGCCCCGCCTTAGCGAGGACACCCGCGAGTTTTGCCGCACATGCCCCGTCTGCCAGAAGGCGGGAAAGGCCGGGGATCACCCGAGAGTACCACTACGCCCATGCCGATCATACAGGAGCCGTTTAGTCGGGTGGCGGTCGACCTGATTGGGCCATTGCCCCGACCCAGTGCTACCGGAAGAAGTACATACTTACCATTGTAGATTATGCAACCCGGTACCCTGAGGCCGTGGCTTTAGCCAACATACAAGCAGACACAGTAGCAGATGCTTTACTGCGGGTATTTACGAGGGTGGGATTTCCACGGGAAATATTATCGGACCAAGGGACCCAGTTTACTGCTGAGCTCACCCAGCAGCTCTGGCGTCTGTGTGGGGTCAAGGCGTTACACAGCGCCCCGTATCACCCGCAGACCAACGGACTGTGTGAACGATTTAACGGGACCCTGAAACAACTTCTTCGGGCCTTTGTACATGAGAGGAAAGACTGGGAGCAGTACTTGCCTCACTTGTTGTTCGCATACCGGGAGGTTCCGCAGGAATCTACCGGATACTCTCCATTCGAGCTACTGTACGGACGTCAGGTGAGGGGCCCCTGGATCTAGTTAGGTCTCAGTGGGAGGGGAAGCAGGAAGAAGATGGAGTCCCGGTCGTGAGTTATGTCCTGAAGCTCCGGGAGCGCTTGGCAGAACTTGCAGGGTTGGTCCGGGAAAACGTGGAGGCCGCGCAGACTCAACAGAAGACGTGGTACGACCGGGCTGCTTGCAGCCGCTCGTTCTGCGTGGGAGAGCGGGTTCTGGTGTTGAAACCACAGCGGCAGAACAAGCTGCAGGCGGCCTGGCAAGGTCCCTACACAGTGGTAACCCGACTGGGGGATACCACCTATGTGGTGGCGAGTTGCGCAAACACCAGGATCCAACGGACGTACCACGTCAACATGTTGAAGGCCTTTCACGAACGCCCGGAGTCCGTGGAGGCCATATGTGCTCCCGCGGGCGAAGAGACAGAACCGTTTCCCCTGGTAGAGTTACCGGGGGTGACTAAACAACCCTCGGGTGTGGAACAGGTGCAGCTGGGGGAGGCGTTGGGGTCCGAAAAGCAGGCCCAAGTACGGCAACTGCTCCGGGGTTATTCCGAAGTCTTTTCGGCCCTGCCGGGTTACACCGACCAAGCTATTCACCCCGTGGACACCCCCGGGCAGCGACCTCTGCGACAGCCGGCATACCGTCTTCCGGAGGCAGTCCGGGAGACCATGCGGACTGAGATTCGGGAGATGCTGGAACTGGGGGTCATCGAGCCGTCCGCCAGCCCATGGGCATCGCCCGTGGTTTTGGTACCCAAGAAGGACGGGACCACCCGGTTCTGTGTAGATTACCGACGGGTGAATGATTGCACCACGACGGACGCCTACCCGATGCCCCGGGTCGATGAATTACTGGATCAGATCGCCGGGGGTCATTTTCTGACCACGGTGGATCTGTGCAAGGGGTATTGGCAGATACCCCTTGCCGAGGAGGCGACCCCGAAGTCGGCCTTCATCACCCCGTTCGGCCTGTATCAGTTTAAAGTCATGCCGTTCGGGATGAAGAACGCCCCCGCCACATTCCAACGCCTAATAGATCGTCTCCTCGATGGCCTCCAGGGATTTGCGTGTGCGTACCTGGACGACATCGCCATTTACAGTCAGAGCTGGGAGGAACACTTGGTACACGTAGGGACGGTCCTGGGGCGCATCAGGGACGCCAATTTAACCCTCAAGCCTGAGAAGTGTAAGGTGGGGATGGCGGAGGTGCAGTACCTGGGTCACCGGGTAGGGTGTGGGGTACAGCGACCTGAGCCCGCTAAAATAGAAGCTATCTTGGATTGGCCCACCCCCGTGACTAAGACGCAAGTACTCGCTTTTCTAGGTACGGCGGGTTATTACAGAAAATTCGTGCCCCGGTATAGTGATCTGGCCAAACCTCTGACAGACTTGACCAAGAAGTCCCTACCCCGACAAGTCCTGTGGTCCCCGGATTGTGAGCGGGCTTTTCAACAGTTAAAGACCGCTTTGACTCAAGCCCCTCTACTGGCAGCTCCCGATTATAACCGGCGTTTTATCATCCACACAGACGCGTCCATGTTCGGACTGGGAGCTGTCCTGAGCCAAGTGGGGGACGATGGGGGAGACCATCCAGTAGCCTTCATTAGCCGAAAACTGTTACCGCGGGAGGTGGGGTATGCTGCGGTGGAGAAGGAGTGTCTGGCTCTGGTCTGGGCCCTACGCAAGTTTCAACCATACGTGTATGGACGATCATTTACTGTACTCACGGACCATAATCCCCTGGTGTGGTTAAACCGGGTGGCGGGAGAGAATGGCCGGCTGTTGCGTTGGAGCTTGGCGCTACAGCCTTATAACTTTACCATTCAGTATCGACCAGGGGCACAAAATGGCAATGCTGACGGGCTGTCACGACGGTCGGATCTGAACTTGGTGGAAGGTGGAGTACCGACTACCCGGCACGACCCGTAGGAGTCCTACCGGGTGCGTCAGACTTTGGGGTGGGGGAGGAATGTGATGAACTAGCCCAACACCCTCAGCCAGAAACAGGGGATCAGGACACTGTTATTCCATGAACTATGTGTTGTGCCGTTGCACCAACGATCCTGCCTTCTAGCTGACCGAAAAATGACCTGTAAATAAAAGTGTTGATTGTGTATAGATGCCGTTTCAAATTTGCCGCCAATTTTGCCGCCTAAATTTGAATCAGACCATCTGGTCCCGAATCGGCAACGCCCCGATGCGCCTTAAAGCCAATGATACCTGTGGGGGCGGGCATGGGGTTTTCAAATGTGGAGCGCGGGGAAAGTATAAATACAGATGTGTCCTTAATAAAAGTTGTCTTTGGTTTGAGTTCATGCAGCTGCGTCTCGTGTCTCTGTTTGCCAAGCGTGCCTGACATCCCTCGTGGTTCAGCACCCCGGACGAAATACAATTCTATCGTACGCCGCTGCTGCGCGATCCGAATACTCCTAGCCGACTGAACGTGTCCAGCTAACTACCGGGAGATCCGAGAATTCGTACCTTGCAACGTGTGGGCGTTTCGACCGCCGCACGATCCGACTCCTGCTGTCGAACGAATTAAGCGGTCTCTAGTGAGGGTGAGATCCGAACAGCTTGGTGCCGTGCCGCGGATGTTTCTTCGACCGCTGGGCGATACGAATACCCAGACGATCGATCGTCAACTAACTCGCTAGTGGAAGATCCGAATCTTCGCAGAATCAAGCCGTTCCGATCTACGACCGTAAAGGTCTGCGTACAGATCCGTGGCCAGCTGCTCGAGACGCTGAGTGACACTTCTCAGTAGTCGGGCTAGGTACACACCAAGGTCCCCTTGACTGCGTGGGTCATCCAGATCACAAAGACATACCCGGCCGCTCGAGACGCCGAGTGCCACAACCTTGGTAGTCGGGCCGGGGAAGAATCAAAACGAAGGGGGAACACACCTGCAGATTAGAGCACACCCGCAGGCGGATGATAACATCAGGTTCCGTCACAGAGGGGTTAAGTTATTCTTACATGACGCTGCCAATAAAGCCCCCCTTACATTAATCAGATTAAACGAGAATTTATGCTCACTCTGTGTGTCGCCGGGATCACACGTGGTGTTCTCACCATTGGCCGGTGCAGAGGCCGCCGCCTCGGAGTCGTCACAGAGCATGATACTCACTGGAAAAGGAAACATTGTAACGAGCAGGCGGGACTGCCAGCCAATCAGGAGCAGACACGGTCGTGGCGGCTCCAAAGCATCGGCGGATGATCCTGATGAAGCGAAGTTTCCCAGAACAAATCAAACTAATGATTTTCTTACAACTAAAAAAAATTATAATAAATGGACAAACGGAATGTTCCGGAAGTGATTTATTGGTGATTGACACGAGGTGTGGGCTGGTATGAGCTGCACAGGGACGATTTCACGGCAATTTTATCATTTGGTGACAGAGCCGGGTTAGTGGGCACTTAGGATTCTGGCACCTGGACCTGAAATTCCTTTTGGGAGGTGACGGACTGCGGGGTTTGGGGAGTCTGACATTTTCCCCAGCCCTCTCCTATGTCCACGTCACCCTGTACCCCTTGTAGGTAAAGGTATTTGTCACGATTCCAGCCCTGACCCCTATATGGGAGCTGATCCGGGCCGGCTCTCAGTTCTTGCAAACAGCTTTTAAATTTTGAGACTTTCGATCGTATTGTTTTGTTTTTTTTACCCCGTTTGTTGGCTTGTCGGCTTTTTCTGGCGCCTGGTCTGCACTGTGATTGGCGGCTCGTGGCTTTTCCCAACGTGTTCGGCGTGTTCTTTGCGGTGGGTTTTCCCTGCACTCCGGGGGCCCTGCGGTTAATGCTGAATACACTGCGGGGTGGGGAACTTTGATTCCTCTGAAGTGCAGGGAACAAGAGAGCACTGAAATGTCGGCGACATGTCGGTGCTCTCTGAATAACCCCCTTTGTCTTAGTAGCTGGTCGCTCCCAGTCTCCCTCAGTCTCTCGTGATATCAAACCATATGACATGGTGACATTGCATTGTCTTGTCGGTCTGTGATTGTCTTGGTGGTCTGTGACAACACACACATCCTGTACGTATAACCTGCATTGTCTGAATCTCCATGCTCCGAGCTGATGGGGATGAGATCCTGCTATTGTCTTCTCCGGGTGAGATAATACACGTCCAGTCGGGAATACAGGATTTGTGCCTGAAAATGAAAACATAAGGTTAGACTGTCTCCCTCTGGTTATGTTGAGGCTGTGTTAGATCCTGCATGTAATGATGTAACAGAAGATTGTTATTCAATTTAATGGAAAAAGAAGCAAGGTGAAATGTCTCCAGCTCCACCGTGTGGACGTGGCCATGCTGTGTGATGCCAGTCATGGTGTATGATTGTACGGTTAGAGTACAGAGTGTCATAGAAAGGTTCAGGTCATTTTATGGGTCATGGAATAAAGTTATTATTGTTACAGATTAGTTGGAGTTATGGAGTAAAGCTGGGCTGTCAGGGTCTGGCTTATCTGGTGGAGGTTGTGGAGATGGAAACTGCAGGAGAAGGGCCTGATACCTCTTGCCATATGACTCCCACCAGTTATGATGTGTTGAATGTTTTTGAAAAAAGATCCACAGACAAAATCATTCAGGGGAGAAACGTTAAATAACTGGAAGAGGTTTAGCCTTACCTCCGACGCTGAGTCTCTTCCTTGGGATTCATGGGCTTCACTTCCTACAATAAGCAAACAATTCCATTTATATAAAATGTACTAAACTAAATATAAAGTGTGCAATGAACGCGACTCCTTCAACCAATACAGAACAGTTTGATGGAAACCTCACTGGCTCCAGCTTATCGGAGGCCCTTTCCAGAAGAGGCTCAGTAACGTGTGAGTGGATCCTTTCCAGAAGAGGCTCAGTAACGTGAGTGGATCCTTTCCAGAAGAGGCTCAGTAACGTGTGAGTGGATCCTTTCCAGAAGAGGCTCAGTAACGTGTGAGTGGATCCTTTCCAGAAGAGGCTCAGTAACGTGTGAGTGGATCCTTTCCAGAAGAGGCTCAGTAACGTGTGAGTGGATCCTTTCCAGAAGAGGCTCAGTAACCTGTGAGTGGATCCTTTCCAGAAGAGGCTCAGTAACGTGTGAGTGGATCCTTTCCAGAAGAGGTTCAGTAATGTGTGAGAGGATCCTTTTCAGAAGAGGCTCAGTAATGTGTTAGTGGATCCTTTGCTGAAGACGGTAAGTCTATTCTATCTGCTGTGTATCTGTTGTTCTCATCGTTTGTTTATTACATACCCGTGCTTCTCATTCTAATCTTTCCCCTCTGTGGGAGTCCTTCTCATCTAGTGCCCTCCCTCAAACAGGAGCTAGTTAATCCCTTAATTGCAGGGACACCTGCAGCAAAACAAAAACACCTTCCCTCCTGGGGGTTAATGCCTAAACCATAAAACAAAATACAGGCGAATACACAGTGCCATCCATGCACTTTGTCACAATGGTGACATCAGATACGGCTCAGAACCTAAGGATAAATGTTCTACATGGTTTGAGGGAGCCTGAGCTCCTTATACTGGCCGGACAATAAGGTGGGCCCTGTCTCTTCAGGCTGCAGAGGATTTACAGAATTTACTATTAAAATTAATGCAGAAAATGAAGAGCTATAAACACAGACAGGGATCCCAGGGCAGTTTGGGATGTTTGCCTCCCTCCGGACACACAGCCGGCCTTCATGAGTCTCGGTTCTTTTGTTACTCAGTTATTTTAGTCCAGAAATAGAAAGATTGTGAGACTGTGCGCCTGGCACGACCTGTACTACACAAGCTTTATATCCATCAAAGATCCAAAGCCCCTGTGCTTTATCCAAAGTGTCACGGATTCCCTATGGAGATAGGTATATCAGGGCTTAAAATTTCAAGTCCCAAGCTACTAACCAGGCCATAAGAGTTACTTGCCAACAGTTTCTCCACCTAACCCCTACCCAGCCCTTAACTCCGCCCCTAAACACACCCCCTTAAATTATATTATGAAATTATACTGTTAAATGTTTTATTTAGAATAAAGTTACAAAAATAACATTAATACCCAGATTACCTCAGACCCCAGATACATGTATACCCAGACATCAGACCCCAGATACATGTATACCCAGGCATCAGACCCCAGTGTGAGCAGAGCGAGGAGGCAGGGAAGCTCCTCTCCACCCCCCTGCCAGTGACAGAGACGAGCTGGGTCAGGTTAGGCAGCTGATCCCTGCAGCCTGGGGAAGGGGGGGGCTGCACAGTGGCACTGCCGGAGCACACAGCACAAAATAATGTATTGTTCTGCCTGTGTGTGCATTTCCACTCGCCCTCACTTAATTTCCACTCGCCAAATGCGAGTCGGCGAGTGGAAATTTTGAGCCCTGGGTATATGATCCCTGTACGCAAGGTTGCCCTAATATTCAGATCCTTGTAGTGGTCGGTTATAGTGACTGAGGATCCAGATAACAACAACACAGGAGTAATATATTGCTAGGTTCGGAGGTGTAAACAGAAGAGTAATCAGTTGCCACAGTCGGGGGTCAAAAACACAAGAATGATTGATTTCCAAAAGCCAGAGGTCTATACACAAGAGTGGCCGTTTATCCAAAGCCAGAAGGTCATACACAATCAATATATTATATTCAGCATGCTGGGAGCACTGTGGGAATGTGAGAACACGACAGCGCGCTGATCTTGGCTAACTGAAGGCCTTAAATACCAGATTGTGCGCTTAGCTAAGTGGCCCCGCCCCTCCGAGCATTGGTTCAGCGGCCTATCAAGACGGAGAATGGATTACCCTAAAACTCAGGAAGGAAACTTCCCTGGCTTCCAGGACTCCTGCCGCTGGTGTCACTATGTCTGTGTTTCCCACTTTCCTTCCCCAGCAATAGCAGATTACGCTCAGTTTATAGTGGGCATCCCACCCTATCTTAGCAAATCACATCCATCTGTAAGGTAGTAACTTTAGACTTGGGGTACACGGACCTAGTGATGCATTTGGGAGGTGCGGGCCTGATGGGTTATATTGTTTCCCTGCCATCTCCTATGTTAAAGTCACCCTGTACCTACAATTCTAGGTGCAGGGTGTTTGTGTTTTCGGTGCCCCATCCCCCTGATGTATGTGTTATATTATTTTTCTCCGATGTGTTTATTGTAGTGTCATGTTGTATACACCGTGTTCTTTCCCTTGTGTGTATCTGTAAGTAAATGATTCCTTTGTTTCTCCTTGCTTCACTCCACCCCCCCCCCGAATCGGTCTTAATCCAGATCTCTCTGCCCCTTCCTCAGGCTTTATTACACCAGGGCTTGTTTGTGGGGGAGGGGGAGGCTACTTGGAGGCTATTAAGTATGGAAATGCAGGGGCGTGTTCAACATGAAAATGCTGGGGCGTGTTTTACCTTTGAATTATCCACCTCCCCCTGTGCGTGTTTTTCCAATTATAAACCCCTGAGCGAAGTTATTCCCAGTTTTGTTTGTGCCCTGCAAGGGGCTCCGGCTATTGACTGGGTGGGTTTGGGCCAGAATCAGTACTCCTTCAAGATGCTGACTGCAAGAGGGAGCCTTTATGTACATGGGTGCAGGACCCCTATGGTAAACCATCTTACTGTAGTTTTCCCAAAATCAATCAGATGAAAATTCTTTCCTCGAATCCTCTGATGTCCCAATAAACATTGATATTTACTAAGCAGAGCACAGTATGAAGACTCATCATCTACCTGGTTGTTGCCTGTAGATCCAGATAAGATGAGCAGAGAGGACCAACACCAGCAAAAATCCCACCACTGCAGCCAATGCCAAGAAGTGAGAACACAATGAAGAAAACTCTTGGTTTGTATCTGTAGGAAACCAAGAAAATAGAATGAAGAAAGTGGCCCAAAATCTCAAAAAACAGGAAATTACATATTTTATAGATTGATGGACAGCTAGTAATCCATAAAGACATTCTACTCATTCAATCCCACCGTTGCAGCTGAGCTTTTAGGAATTTCTCTGATATATTGACATGGAAAAAGCCATTTTGGATAAAACTTCACAGTCCCAACATACAGTGTCCATCACCCTGGGTGAAGCGACGGGAACGCCCTGGTATAATCTTCCTTTATACTGGGTCAGCGTCATCCAGTTGGAAAGCTATTAGACAGGTGGAAGGCTATGTGGGGAAAGCGAGTAACTCTTCCAGTGTAAAATCAACACGTTGTAAGCTTGCCATTACATGACCACATTGTTTGTGTGGATTATTCAGCAGTTTTCAATGTGAAGAGAAGATAATTCTGTGACATGTTTCATTAAAAGACACAATCGTGGATCTGATGCAAACTTAAATTTCCCATGATTCCTCCTCAGTCCTCAGAATGGCTCGTTGGTACGCTTTGTGCTGAATAATGGCAGGAATCTAATACTTAGGAGCATGTAGACAATTCAATATGGCGGCACAGAAACCTCAGCACAGCAAGACGGGCGTCAACGGATTTAACCTCCATTTTCAGTTAATCAAAGTTAATCAAAGAGCATATGAGACCACTTATAGTGATCATTCCACAGGATGGGTCCCACCGCTCAGATCAGACCAGTCAACAGATAGTTACACCATAAAACCAGACTAATGCAGAGACCCCGGGGTAATTATCTGTACACCATTTAAATGTTATACAATCTGCACAGACTGATTGGGTGGAGGGTTTTGGAGGTTTATTGGCTCGGGTTTTATGTCACAAAGTGCTCCCAATCCAGATTTATTCTCCTGTTATTGACCTTTGGCCATCAGCTCCGTGTCCACATCTTACATTATATATTCAATATACATTTATATTTTCTGTCATAGATTTTATACGAATAATAACATAGAAATACATTTTCTATTGAATCATTATATTACCTGATCCAGGCATGTTCCTCCAGATGCTGATGGGAGAGGAATGGGTCCAGACGTCACAGGACAGACCCTCCCCACGTTCCCAGGCGTCTCTGGGGATTGAGATGTGGTTAAGGAAAGTGCGGGTCCCAGCGGGATCTTCCATAGTGATCATCCTGCCCATGTGACGGATCCCAGAGATGTTCCAGGTCACATGGAGCATGTGACGAGCGCCACGTACCACACACGTCAGCTGGACGGAGACGTCAGGGTGAGGCGTGTGGGACACATCCAGCGCATGGCTGGAAGTGTCAGGGAGGAGCCTATAGGGTGCAGCCAAGACATGGACGGAGAGATATGGAGAATGATCTGAAAACGGAGTCAAAGAGGACAAAGTGTCTCAGTAAAAACATGGGGCCCTATTCCAACCCTGTGATATGGATAGTGTAAATGCAACCAGAGCCATTATAGTCTATGGAGGTGCTAGGTTTCCAGGAGCTTCAGCTACGATTACACCAGGGTTGGAATTGGGCCCAGTATCAGCATATAATCTCTTCAGATATATAGATATTTTATTATATCGCCCGTTTGCCCATTTATTCTCCTGTAATGCAGAATATGTTACCTCCGGTGATTATCAGCCCCGTTCCATTGCCATAAATCTCATACGTCACATAAGTGAAGGAGCAGTGATAGACGCCGGCATCGCTCTCCTGGACGTTGTGTATATTCAGGGTAACGCGGTGATTGTCATTACTGGTACACGTGTATTTATTTCTGTCACTGTCGGAACATGATTTAATGTGTCTGGGTGTTTCCTCTCCTCTCCACATCCGGTGATACCAGCTGAAGGCGTGACCACTGTCTGCCTGCCCCGTGGACACGCACAAAATCTGTGCCGAACCATTGACCTCAATGTACAGGATGTCCTCCGGCTGGTACAGAACCAACTGGGCATATAACGCTGAAAAATAAAATGTCATTAGGCCATGGACATGCAGATAGCTCAAGCAGGGAGCACGTGGATCAATAAGGGACCAGAGGGCTCAATGAGGGAGCCGAGGGCTTAATCAGCGACCAGGAGGGCTCATTCAGGGACCAGAGGCTTTAAAAAGGGACCAGAGGGCTCAGAGACTGAAGGGCTCATTCAACGACCAGTTGGCTTAATATGGGATAGGAGGGCACACTCGGGGACAAGGAGGGCTCACTCAAGGACAAGGAGGACTCAGGGACAAGGAGGACTCACTCAAGGACAAGGAATGCTCACTCAGGGAGACAGAGGATTCACTCAGGCACAAGGAGGACTCAGGGACAAGGGGGGCTCACTCAGGCACAAGGAGGACTCCCCCTCAGGGACTGAAGGGTTTACTCAGGGAAAAGGAAGGCTCACTCAGGGACAAGAAGGATTTGCTTGGGGATCAGAAGGCTCACTCAGGGACCAGAGGACTCACTCGAGGACTGGAGGGCTCACTCAGGGAGCAGGAGGGCTCACTCAGGGAGCAGGAGGGCTCACCCAGGGACCGGAGGGCTCACTCAGGGTGCAGGAGGGTTCACTCAAGGGGAGCAGGAGGGCTCATTCAGGGACTGGGGAGGTACAATAATCATAACATGCAAATGCCTTAGATTTATTAACCCCAGCGTCATGGAGAGGGACGGACCTGCAGTGGATCATTTTACGTAGGTTTCGTTATTTTGTTAATCCTGTGACATTTAAGAAACTCACTGTGACCCGTGACCAGCTCTGCGACACAATTAATTCACTACATAAAACAAGAGATAGATAAACCACAAAATGCCACCAAAGTGGCCGCAGAATGACAGGATTTACAGTTTATCAACACATTGACAGATACAGCTAAGCTTTACAAGTGGGGGCATTAACCAACTGAGCTACAACTGTCTGCGCGAAGAAAAGCAACAATCAGCGAAGTCATCATCTCTTAATGTAAAACCGAAACATTCCATAATCTGTGACTTTCAAGAAATGCTATTATTATAGACAGAGTGGGATATGTTTTACCGGTTACCAAACGGAGGAAACCATTTTCTGAATCATTTTATATATTGTTTGAATTTTTATATTTAGAATCGGAATTTCTACAGCTCTGTTATCTGTAGATTTAATATCTTTAATCTTAATGTTTCTAGTTTTCTATAGTTTATAATCTCGTCCTGGATGGTTAAGATTACGACAAGAAGATATACCACTGGATGCATTCGCTTTGCCTCTTACCTTTAGTGACCTGATAGGAGAAGGTAAACTTTAGGCTGAAATATTCTCGCTGTAACATGTGATTAATGAGATTAATTCTCTGAATTTTACTGTAAAATATCCCACGTGACTCCGATACCCCCCGGGCGGTGATCAGGGCAGCGTCGCTTTATTAACCCCGTATGAGAAAATAATGTAAAATATCCCACGTGACTCCGATACCCCCCGGGCGGTGATCAGGGCAGCGTCGCTTTATTAACCCCGTCTGAGAAAATAATGTAAAATATCCCACGTGACTCCGATACCCCCCGGGCTGTGATCAGGGCAGCGTCGCTTTATTAACCCCGTGGGAGAAAATAATGTAAAATATCCCACATGACTCCGATACCCCCCGGGCTGTGATCAGGGCAGCGTCACTTTATTAACCCCGCGGGAGAAAATAATGTAAAATATCCCACGTGACTCCGATACCCCCCGGGCGGTGATAAGGGCAGCGTCGCTTTATTAACCCCGTCTGAGAAAATAATGTAAAATATCCCACGTGACTCCGATACCCCCCGGGCGGTGATCAGGGCAGCGTCACTTTATTAACCCCGCGGGAGAAAATAATGTAAAATATCCCACATGACTCCGATACCCCCCGGGCGGTGATCAGGGCAGCGTCGCTTTATTAACCCCGTCTGAGAAAATAATGTAAAATATCCCACGTGACTCCGATACCCCCCGGGCGTGATCAGGGCAGCGTCGCTTTATTAACCCGTATGAGAAAAAAATGTAAAAATATCCCACGTGACTCCGATACCCCCGGGCGGTGATCAGGGCAGCGTCACTTTATTAACCCCGTCTGAGAAAATAATGTAAAATATCCCACGTGACTCCGATACCCCCCGGGCGGTGATCAGGGCAGCGTCACTTTATTAACCCCGTCTGAGAAAATAATGTAAAATATCCCACGTGACTCCGATACCCCCCGGGCTGTGATCAGGGCAGCGTCGCTTTATTAACCCCGTCTGAGAAAATAATGTAAAATATCCCACGTGACTCCGATACCCCCGGGCGGTGATCAGGGCAGCGTCACTTTATTAACCCCGTCTGAGAAAATAATGTAAAATATCCCACGTGACTCCGATACCCCCCGGGCGGTGATCAGGGCAGCGTCACTTTATTAACCCCGCGGGAGAAAATAATGTAAAATATCCCACGTGACTCCGATACCCCTCGGGCGGTGATCAGGGCAGCGTCACTTTATTAACCCCGTCTGAGAAAATAATGTAAATATCCCACGTGACTCCGATACCCCCCGGCGGTGATCAGGGCAGCGTCACTTTATTAACCCCGCGGGAGAAAATAATGTAAAATATCCCACGTGACTCCGATACCCCCGGGCGGTGATCAGGCAGCGTCGCTTTATTAACCCCGTATGAGAAAATAATGTAAAATATCCCACGTGACTCCGATACCCCCCGGGCGGTGATCAGGGCAGCGTCGCTTTATTAACCCCGTCTGAGAAAATAATGTAAAATATCCCACGTGACTCCGATACCCCCGGGCTGTGATCAGAGCGTCGCTTTATTAACCCCGTGGGAGAAAATAATGTAAAATATCCCACATGACTCCGATACCCCCGGGCTGTGATCAGGGCAGCGTCACTTTATTAACCCCGCGGGAGAAAATAATGTAAAATATCCCACGTGACTCCGATACCCCCCGCGGTGATGATAAGGGCAGCGTCGCTTTATTAACCCCGTCTGAGAAAATAATGTAAAATATCCCACGTGACTCCGATACCCCCGGGCGGTGATCAGGGCAGCGTCACTTTATTAACCGCGGGAGAAAATAATGTAAAATATCCCACATGACTCCGATACCCCCGGGCGGTGATCAGGGCAGCGTCGCTTTATTAACCCCGTCTGAGAAAATAATGTAAAATATCCCACGTGACTCCGATACCCCCCGGGCGGTGATCAGGGCAGCGTCGCTTTATTAACCCGTATGAGAAAATAATGTAAAATATCCCACGTGACTCCGATACCCCCCGGGCGGTGATCAGGGCAGCGTCACTTTATTAACCCCGTCTGAGGAAATAATGTAAAATATCCCACGTGACTCCGATACCCCCCGGGCGGTGATCAGGGCAGCGTCACTTTATTAACCCCGTCTGAGAAAATAATGTAAAATATCCCACGTGACTCCGATACCCCCCGGCTGTGATCAGGGCAGCGTCGCTTTATTAACCCCGTCTGAGAAAATAATGTAAAATATCCCACGTGACTCCGATACCCCCCGGGCGGTTCAGGGCAGCGTCACTTTATTAACCCCGTCTGAGAAAAAATAAGTAAAATATCCCACGTGACTCCGATACCCCCGGGCGGTGATCAGGGCAGCGTCACTTTATTAACCCCGCGGGAGAAAATAATGTAAAATATCCCACGTGACTCCGATACCCCTCCGGCGGTGATCAGGGCAGCGTCACTTTATTAACCCCGTCTGAGAAAATAATGTAAAATATCCCACGTGACTCCGATACCCCCGGGCGGTGATCAGGGCAGCGTCGCTTTATTAACCCCGTCTGAGAAAATAATGTAAAATATCCCACGTGACTCCGATACCCCTCGGGCGGTGATCAGGCAGCGTCGCTTTATTAACCCCGTATGAGAAAATAATGTAAAATATCCCACGTGACTCCGATACCCCCGGGCGGTGATAAGGGCAGCGCGTCGCTTTATTAACCCCGTCTGAGAAAATAATGTAAAATATCCCACGTGACTCCGATACCCCCGGGCGGTGATCAGGGCAGCGTCACTTTATTAACCCCCGGGAGAACATAATGTAAAATATCCCACGTGACTCCGATACCCCCCGGGCGGTGATCAGGGCAGCGTCACTTTATTAACCCCGTCTGAGAAAATAATGTAAAATATCCCACGTGACTCCGATACCCCCCGGGCGGTGATCAGGGCAGCGTCACTTTATTAACCCCGCGGGAGAAAATAATGTAAAATATCCCACGTGACTCCGATACCCCCCGGGCGGTGATCAGGGCAGCGTCGCTTTATTAACCCCGTCTGAGAAAATAATGTAAAATATCCCACGTGACTCCGATACCCCCCGGACGGTGATCAGGGCAGCGTCACTTTATTAACCCCATCTGAGAAAATAAGTAAAATATCCCACGTGACTCCGATACCCCCGGGCGGTGATCAGGGCAGCGTCGCCTTATTAACCCCGTCAGAGAAAATAATGTAAAATATCCCACGTGACTCCGATACCCCCCGGGCTGTGATCAGGGCAGCGTCACTTTATTAACCCCGTCTGAGAAAATAATGTAAAATATCCCACGTGACTCCGATACCCCCGGGCGGTGATCAGGGCAGCGTCGCTTTATTAACCCCGTCTGAGAAAATAATGTAAAAATCCCACGTGACTCCGATACCCCCGGGCGGTGATCAGGGCAGCGTCACTTTATTAACCCCGTCTGAGAAAATAATGTAAAATATCCCACGTGACTCCGATACCCCCGGCGTGATCAGGGCAGTGTCGCTTTATAAACCCGTCTGAGAAAATAATGTAAAATATCCCACGTGACTCCGATACCCCCCGGGCGGTGATAAGGGCAGCGTCGCTTTATTAACCCCGTCTGAGAAAATAATGTAAAATATCCCACGTGACTCCGATACCCCCGGGCGGTGATCAGGGCAGCGTCACTTTATTAACCCCGCGGGAGAAAATAATGTAAAAATATCCCACGTGACTCCGATACCCCCGGGCGGTGATAAGGGCAGCGTCACTTTATTAACCCCGTCTGAGAAAATAATGTAACATATCCCACGTGACTCCGATACCGCCCGGGCGGTGATCAGGGCAGCGTCACTTTATTAACCCCGTCTGAGAAAATAATGTAAAATATCCCACGTGACTCCGATACCCCCGGGCGGTGATCAGGGCAGCGTCACTTTATTAACCCCGGGAGAAAATAATGTAAAATATCCCAAGTGACTCCGATACCCCGGGCGGTGATCAGGGCAGTGTCGCTTTATTAACCCCGTCTGAGAAAATAATGTAAAATATCCCACGTGACTCCGATACCCCCCGGGCGGTGATCAGGGCAGCGTCACTTTATTAACCCCGTCTGAGAAAATAATGTAAAATATCCCAAGTGACTCCGATACCCCCCGGGCGGTGATCAGGGCAGCGTCGCTTTATTAACCCCGCGGGAGAAAATAATGTAAAATATCCCACGTGACTCCGATACCCCCGGGCTGTGATCAGGGCAGCGTCGCTTTATTAACCCCGTCTGAGAAAATATTGTAAAATATCCCACGTGACTCCGATACCCCCGGGCTGTGATCAGGGCAGCGTCGCTTTATTAACCCCGTCTGAGAAAATAATGTAAAATATCCCACGTGACTCCGATACCCCCCGGGCTGTGATCAGGGCAGCGTCGCTTTATTAACCCCGTCTGAGAAAATAATGTAAAATATCCCACGTGACTCCGATACCCCCCGGGCTGTGATCAGGGCAGCGTCGCTTTATTAACCCCGTCTGAGAAAATAATGTAAAATATCCCACGTGACTCCGATACCCCCCGGGCTGTGATCAGGGCAGCGTCGCTTTATTAACCCCGCGGGAGAAAATAATGTAAAATATCCCACGTGACTCGATACCCCCCGGGCGGTGATCAGGGCAGCGTCACTTATTAACCCCGTCTGAGAAATTAATGTAAAATATCCCACGTGACTCCGATACCCGGGCTGTGATAAGGGCAGCGTCGCTTTATTAACCCCGTATGAGAAAATAATGTAAAATATCCCACGTGACTCCGATACCCCCCGGGCGGTGATCAGGGCAGCGTCGCTTTATTAACCCCATCTGAGAAAATAATGTAAAATATCCCACGTGACTCCGATACCCCCCGGGCGGTGATCAGGGCAGCGTCACTTTATTAACCCCGTCTGAGAAAATAATGTAAAATATCCCACGTGACTCGATACCCCCGGGCGGTGATCAGGGCAGCGTCACTTATTAACCCCGTCTGAGAAAATAATGTAAAATATCCCACGTGACTCCGATACCCCCGGGCGGTGATCAGGCAGCGTCGCTTTATTAAGCCCGTCTGAGAAAATAATGTAAAATATCCCACATGACTCCGATACCCCCGGGCGGTGATCAGGGCAGCGTCACTTTATTAACCCGCGGGAGAAAATAATGTAAAATATCCCACGTGACTCCGATACCCCCCGCGCGTGATCAGGCAGCGTCGCTTTATTAACCCCGTCTGAGAAAATAATGTAAAATATCCCACGTGACCGATACCCCCCGGGCGGTGGCAGGGAGCAGCGTCACTATTAACCCCGTCTGAGAAAATAATGTGTAAAATATCCCACGTGACTCCGATACCCCCCGGGGTGATCAGGGCAGCGTCACTTTATTAACCCCGCGGGAGAAAATAATGTAAAATATCCCACGTGACTCCGATACCCCCCGGGCGGTGATAAGGGCAGCGTCGCTTTATTAACCCCGTCTGAGAAAATAATGTAAAATATCCACGTGACTCCGATACCCCCGCGGTGATCAGGCAGCGTCACTTTATTACCCCGCGGGGAGAAAATAATGTAAAATATCCACGTGACTCCGATACCCCCCGGGCGGTGATCAGGGCAGCGTCACTTTATTAACCCGTCTGAGAAAAATAATGTAAAATATCCCACGTGACTCCGATACCCCCGGGCGGTGATCAGGGCAGCGTCGCTTTATTAACCCCGTCTGAGAAAATAATGTAAAATATCCCACGTGACTCCGATACCCCCCGGGCGGTGATCAGGGCAGCGTCACTTTATTAACCCCGTCTGAGAAAATAATGTAAAATATCCCACGTGACTCCGATACCCCCGGGCGGTGATCAGGGCAGCGTCGCTTTATTAACCCCATCTGAGAAAATAATGTAAAATATCCCACGTGACTCCGATACCCCCGGGCGGTGATCAGGGCAGCGTCACTTTATTAACCCCGCGGAGGAAAAAATAATGTAAAATATCCCACGTGACTCGATACCCCCCGGCTGTGATCAGGGCAGCGTCACTTTATTAACCCCGCGGGAGAAAATAATGTAAAAATATCCCACGTGACTCCGATACCCCCGGGCGGTGATCAGGGCAGCGTCACTTTATTAACCCCGTCTGAGAAAATAATGTAAAATATCCCACGTGACTCCGATACCCCCCGGGCGGTGATCAGGGCAGCGTCACTTTATTAACCCCGCGGGAGAAAATAATGTAAAATATCCCACATGACTCCGATACCCCCGGGCGGTGATCAGGCAGCGTCGCTTTATTAACCCCGTCTGAGAAAATAATGTAAAATATCCCACGTGACTCCGATACCCCCCGGCGGTGATCAGGGCAGCGTCACTTTATTAACCCCATCTGAGAAAATAATGTAAAATATCCCACGTGACTCCGATACCCCCGGGCGGTGATCAGAGGCAGCGTCACTTTATTAACCCCGCGGGAGAAAATAATGTAAATATCCCACGTGACTCGATACCCCCCGGGCGGTGATAGGGCAGCGTCCTTTATTAACCCCGTCTGAGAAAATAATGTAAAATATCCCACGTGACTCCGATACCCCCCGGGCGGTGATCAGGCAGCGTCGCTTTATTAACCCCGCGGGAGAAAATAATGTAAAATATCCCACGTGACTCCGATACCCCCCGGCTGTGATCAGGGCAGCGTCGCTTTATTAACCCCGTCTGAGAAAATAATGTAAAATATCCCACGTGACTCCGATACCCCCCGGCTGTGATCAGGGCAGCGTCGCTTTATTAACCCCGTCTGAGAAAATAATGAAAATATCCCACGTGACTCCGATACCCCCCGGCGGTGATAAGGGCAGCGTCGCTTTATTAACCCCGTCTGAGAAAATAATGTAAAAAATCCCACGTGACTCCGATACCCCCCGGGCTGTGATCAGGGCAGCGTCACTTTTTAACCCCGTCTTGAGAAAATAATGTAAAATATCCCACGTGACTCCGATACCCCCCGGCGGTGATCAGGGCAGCGTCACTTACCCCCGCGGGAGAAAATAATGTAAAATATCCCACGTGACTCAGATACCCCCCGGGCGGTGATCAGGGCAGCGTCACTTTATTAACCCCGTATGAGAAAATAATGTAAAATATCCCACGTGACTCAGATACCCCCCGGGCGGTGATCAGGGCAGCGTCACTTTATTAACCCCGCGGGAGAAAATAATGTAAAATATCCCACGTGACTCAGATACCCCCCGGCGGTGATCAGGGCAGCGTCACTTTATTACCCCGTATGAAAAATAATGTAAAATATCCCACGTGACTCCGATACCCCCGGGCGGTGATAAGGCAGCGTCGCTTTATTAACCCCGTCTGAGAAAATAATGTAAAATATCCCACGTGACTCCGATACCCCCGGGCGGTGATAAGGGCAGCGTCGCTTTATTAACCCCGTCTGAGAAAATAATGTAAAATATCCACGTGACTCCGATACCCCCGGGCGGTGATCAGGGCAGCGTCGCTTTATTAACCCGTCTGAGAAAATAATGTAAAATATCCCACGTGACTCCGATAGCCCCCGGGCGGTGATCAGGGCAGCGTCACTTTATTAACCCCGTCTGAGAAATAATGTAAAATATCCCACGTGACTCCGATACCCCCGGGCGGTGATCAGGGCAGCGTCGCTTTATTAACCCCGTCTGAGAAAATAATGTAAAATATCTCACGTGACTCCGATACCCCCGGGCGGTGATCAGGGCAGCGTCACTTTATTAACCCCGTCTGAGAAAAGAATGTAAAATATCCCACGTGACTCCGATACCCCCCGGGCAGTGATCAGGGCAGCGTCACTTTATTAACCCCGTCTGAGAAAAGAATGTAAAATATCCCACGTGACTCCGATACCCCCCGGGCAGTGATCAGGGCAGCGTCGCTTTATTAACCCCGTATGAGAAATATTGCAGAATAAGTGAGAATAACATCCATTAACGCGGGTGAATTAATTCATATAAATAGAATCTTAGTATTTGTGTTTTATGTTGCCTGTTATATATAAACATTATATTCTGATTTATCGCTTACACTCCCGTAACCTGTAATAATAAATACCCCCCCAACATGGGATTTAATGGCGGTTTTTACCTCTAAGACTCAGGAACACGCAGAGATGTCTCATATCGCCGGCGTCTCAGGTAACTGTAACATCGAAACGAAGACTTTCACACTTGAAGTCCGGAAATGTTTTTATGAAGAGGTTTTGAATATTTAACCCTCGTTCTGAAAAGACGTAAACAGGCAAAAATTAAAATAAAAAATACTAATAAAAACTCCCGCCTTCTCAGAAAGACTCGCACAGGTGGAAAGTTTCTCTGGTTTTACCAATTCGCTGTGTTTTTTACAGAAATATTGAAAGAATAGGTCACTCGGTGACCTGTACAGGAGCCCCCGGTGGTGATATTACTGGTTAATATGATGGGGAGATTGGTGCAGCAGCAGATTTGGTTGTAAGTGCCACAGGTCACCTTCATGGAGGACTTGGTGTGGAATCATTTTGTCTTGGCTCGGGTGATTGAGATGAAACGATGCTTTCCAGATAAACAGGTCTTTGTTTAAGGAAATCGAGAGGCCGGCTTCCCTTTTGTGCAAGATTGATGGATCCCCGTGGGATTGGTGAGGGTGGTCAACTCTGTGGGATTGGTGGGTGGCCTGTGAGACTGGTGGCTTAGCGACCCGTATGATAGGTGGAGTTGGCGAACCGTAGGATTGGGGGGGTTGGCAACCAATAGGATAGTGACCTCTGGGGTTCCTGTGAATTGTGCTGGACTAGAAGCAATTTATAAATGATCTATACAAGAGTTATTATGGCTCTATAACATGTGAGTGTGGAATTTACTGATGCAATATTTCCTCTATTTAAAGGATATCCACCACTTCTGATTTGTTTTGTCCGAGATACCTAGATTGTGAGTTCCTATGGGAATAGGGCCTCATCTCCACCTGTACTGTTTGTCAAATGTTGTTCAATGTATTGTAACCCTGTCTATACTGTGTTTATTGTACAGCGCTGCGGAATATGCTGGCGCTTTATAAATAAAGAATAATAATAATAATACTAACGCTAAGCATTCCGCTGGAGGGATTGAAACCAGTGGCCAATGGGCACACAATGATAACCACCATGCTTTATATCTCAGAGCCCAGGGCAGCTCTCATCCATGTGAGTGCACACATCTGTAGATATCTGGACTGAAAGCTAATGGTTATGTAATCTCTGGGTTTCCTTCTATTTATTTATTTTTTTCTAAAAACATGTGAAACGAAAATTATTCATGAAAAGGAAATCAGCCATTTAAAATGACAGTGTGAATATTCCCCTCTTTTTTCATTGACATCAGTGCTCTTAACCGTAAGTCGTTTTATCCAAAGACCAAACCCTTCCATCCTTTCATTCACTCCCTTAGTCCGGTCAGAATTTCTAAACTATGTTCCAAATCATGTCCAGGGGCACTAAGAGGGTAAGGGGTATCACCCATTGCAGGGGTCTGGCCGAGCAAAGGGGACTCTTTCCTGGTCAATGTATGTGGAAATAAATATCAACATCAGGGGCAGATCCAGACACAGGTCTCAGGAGGGGAGCTCTTCCAATTATGGCTTAGTGCTGGTGTTTGGTTTGCAGTGACAGGCAGAGAAGGAACCAGATCGCAGACTGCGCTCATCACACTCACTCTCTCCAGAACATTGCAGCACAGGGTCTGTCCTCTTGCTGCTCAGGCGAGGCCTGACAGACAACGCACAGCAATGTTCTGCAGTAAGAAATAAGAAATTGAGTCATTGCAGCCACATTGTTGGCTTAAAAACTGAAAAGTGAACACGCTGCTGCTGTAGAATAATAATTTAATTTCATCACTTTTTTTCCAAGTACATTATTATTATTATTATTATTCTTTATTTATAAAGCGCCAGCATATTCCGCAGCGCTGTACAATAAGCACAGTATAGACAGGGTTACAATACATTGAACAACATTTGACAAACAGTACAGGAGGAGATGAGGGCCCTATTCCCGTAGGAACTCACAATCTGGGAGGGTTGGGGTTGGAAACAGGAGGAGAGGACTGTAAGGTGAGAGTGATTGATGGTTGCGTCAGTGAGTTGGGTGGTAGGCTTCCCTAAATAGGAATGTTTTCAGGGAGCGTTTGAAGGAAGAGAAGTTAGGGGAAAGTCTGACAGTACGAGGGAGAGCGTTCCAGAGAGTGGGGGCTGCGCGTGAGAAATCCTGCAGTCTATCATGGGAAGAGGTGATGCGGGGAGAAGCTAGGCGCAGGTCACTGTTTGACCTTAGGGAGCGGGCTGGGGTGTATTTGGTGATTAGTGAGGACAGGTAGTGGGGAGCTGAGTTAGTGAGGCTTTTGTAGGTAAGGATAAGGATTTTGAACTTAATTCTGCAGTGGATGGGGAGCCAGTGAAGGGACTCGCAGAGGGGAGCGGCAGAGACAGAGCGGCGGGTGAGGTGAATTAGCCTGGCGGAGGCGTTCAGGATGGATTTTAGGGGGGAGAGGCGGGACAGAGGGAGGCCAGATAAGAGATTATTGCAATAGTCGAGTCGGGAGATTACCAGGGCGTGTATGAGTTGTTTTGTGGCGACAGCGGTAAGAAATGGCCGAATTCTGTAAATATTACGCAGTTGGTATCGGCAGGAGGAGGAAAGAGACTTGATGTGGGGGATGAAGGAAAGAGCAGAGTCAAGTGTAACTCCAAGACAGCGAACTTGGTTTGATGGGGAGATGGTGATACCCTCCACCGTGATCGAGAAGTCAGGAGGTGGGGCGGCATTAGAGGGAGGAATAAGTAGGAGCTCAGTCTTTGACATGTTGATCTTTAGGTGGTGGGAGGCCATCCAGGAGGAGATGCCAGATAAACAGTCACTGACTTTGGAAAGGACAGGGGGAGAGAGATCAGGGGTAGAGAGGTAGATCTGAGTGTCATCAGCGTAGAGGTGGTAATTAAAGCCAAAGCTGTTGATGATTTTGCCCAGGGAGGAGGTGTAGATGGAAAAGAGCAGAGGACCAAGGACAGAGCCTTGAGGTACACCAACAGATAGAGGCAATGAAGAGGAGGAGTTACCAGCAAAGGACACACAGAAGGACCTGTTGGATAAATAGGAGTCAATCCAAGCAAGTGCAGTGTCACCGAGACCCAGAGAGTTGAGGGTCTGTAGAAGGAGGGGGTGGTCAACAGTGTCAAAAGCAGCCGAGAGGTCAAGCAGGATGAGAATAGAATAGTGGCCGTGTTTTTTAGCAGTTAGGAGGTCGTTGGTGACTTTGGTGAGGGCAGTTTCAGTTGAGTGTAGGGGACGGAAGCCAGATTGCAGGGGGTCAAGTAGGGAATTGGAGGACAGGAAGATGGAGAGGCGGTTGAAGACTAGTTTTTCTAAGAGCTTAGAGGTAAAGGGAAGCAGGGATACAGGACGGTAGTTGGATGGAGAGTTGGGATCTAGGGATGGTTTCTTTAGTAAAGGGGTAACTAGCGCGTGTTTGAAGGCGGATGGAAAGGAGCCAGTGGAGAGAGATAGGTTGAAGATGTGTGTGAGAGCAGGGGTGAGGGAGGAGGAGAGGGGAGGAATTAGATGTGAGGGAATGGGGTCGAGCGGGCACGTGGTGAGATGTGAGGAGGACAATACATGGTCATGCCTGGGATCACTGGAAAGGCTGGAATCTGTCCTTTCTAATGACAACTGACTTTACCATGTGGTGTGTATGGAACTGGAGATAAAGGACTGCTTTATCTGCTATAATGAAATTGCAGCTTAGGGGGCCATATGTGCCCACCTGCCCCTGGATCCACCAGAGATCAACATGGGGGTAATATGATACAGAGCAAATAAAAGTGACATTATGGGGAACATGGCCATATTGGAGCAGTAATATTCTGTATGATGGGTCTGGGGGATCAGGACACCAGTTCACCATCTGTGAGGAATTATGACAAGCTGAGAAAACCTAGGAAATGCCCATATTATAAAACATTTCATATTTCAAAGCCATTATCTGTAACTTCCTTTTAGTGATCTGTTGATGATTTTTAGAAGTCTTATAATTTCCTGTGTTCCAGGTTGTGTTTCACACCTTCGCATGGTGGGCTTCTTGCACGTCCGGTCAGAAAAGCTGCACATTATTCTCCAGGCCCCGTTCACATGTGTTTCTGTAGCTCTGCTGTGTATTCTGTGAGGTCACATGGATGACACATTCAGAGGTTATGCGCAGGAAGCTGAGCACCAGGACCTGGCCGGACCCCGCTGAGTGGTTACACCTCGGACAGTTTCCAGGAGCTGCTCTGCGTGGAAATCACAATGCTCTGGCAGAGAGCGGAGCCACATCTCACAGCAATAAAACATGAAAGTCACACTGTTACTGCTCTTATCTAAAGGTAAGAAAAGAGACTTGTAAAAAATGTATTTCTGATTACAATGTAACAGCTTTAAAGTCTGACATAAAAAATCACATTGTGTGTTGCAGGAGTGCTGGCCCGGATGGTTCTGTATCAGCCTCAGGATGTCCTGTCTGTCCGGGTTTCGGGTCTCGCTCGCATCTCCTGTGAGTCCAATGAGTCATTAGACGGTGGGATTCCTATCTCCTGGCTTCATAGAAAGTGGGGAGCGGGGGACACCCCGACACTAATTAAATCATGTAAAGAGGTCGATGATAAATATAAATGTGTCGCTGATCCTGGTCACCGCGTTACCCTGGAGATACACAACGTGCAGGAGGACGACTCCGGAGTGTATTACTGTGCACGATATTACGGGTCTTCCTTTAGCTTTGCCAATGGAACAAGATTAATGGCAGGAGGTAAGAACTTGTATGTTAATAATGGGAGTTGATAGCTTAGTTGGTTAATGCACTTACTATGTGTTTCCCCCATGTGTTGAATGTGCTGAGTAAGTACAGGGCTGTGGAGGTCATTAAAATGAATGAGAAGTGCTTTGTATAACGTTGCAGGGCTCTGGGGGAAACTTCTTCTGGAGCCGTGACATTAATGTCATGTTACGCTAAAACCAATGGAACATCCTGTGTGAATACCGACTATACGACATCACGCGAGGGTGACACCTGGTGGGGAGTGTGGCATATGTAATCAGGACTCTTAATCACTCAGGGGAAAATGTCCAAAGCAGAGAGGAAGACCCTGGGTCTCCATAAGCTCCTACAATCAAACTGCACCATCATGCTTTAGGCCAGGGATGTCTCAAACTCCGGCATTCCAGAATTCTTTAGAATGCAAGGGAATCGAAGGAGTTACTGTCCGCCAACATCAGGGGGGCTTAGTAGGTTGACATCCCTGCTCTAGATTGGTGTCTCAAAAGTCAGGAAGAAACGTGTGCAACGACTTAATGTAGGGCGGCCGATAGAACGGATAATGGTGAAAAAAGCATGAGTCAATTAATTTAACAGAAAACAGGAGCCACTGACCCCCCTCCTGTATCACTTACTAGGACCACACGTCTACTGCATGAGCCGCGGAATGCGTTGGGTAGGACGTCACTGTTTAAAGAGGTGTCACTTTGGGCCACAGTAATGAGTTAGCTGTCCTGGTTATTACATAGACCAGTCACCCAGCTCTGAATGTAGATTAAGCTCCGGCTGCTATTTGTGAATATCTTCACACCACGAGCCAAAGTAATAAGCACCAGAACAATGAGAATGGAGACACCAATTCCAAATCACATGTCCACTGGGCCATCCGTACGCAAAGAGGATTGAGATCACATCACAGAATAACTATATCATCGACACATCAGAAAAACCCATTCAAATGGACAGAACAAAGAAGAAATATCAGGCAAATCATTACATGACAGGAGCAGCAACGCTGACAAACGTTTCAGCCTCCTTTGAGCTTCCTCATGAGCTGCAGGTGATACAATGAGCAAAGCAATGTTTCCAAGCAGTGAGGCCTTCGTCGTACACATCATTCTGGCTTATTAGGGTTGCCGGAAGTAGTAGTGTTACTCAGGGTCTCTGGATGGGAAATGGTAATTCATGGTAGGTAGATGTAGATAAATGTAAAGTTATGCACTTTGGAGTGAAGAACACACAAGCAATTTATACCCTAAATGGTACGGAGTTAGGGAAATCCAAGCAGGAGAAGGATTTGGGAATAATCATAGACTTCAAACTAAGTAACAATGTGCAATGTCAAACAGCAGCCGCCAAGGCCAGCAAAGTACTGGCATGCATTAAAAGGGGAGTTCACTCACGGGATGAAAACATAATTTTGCCTCTGTATAAATCAATGGTCAGGCCGCACCTTGAATATGCCGTGCAATTTTGGGCACCTGTCTTAAAAAAAGATATTATATCGTTAGAAAAAGTGCAGAGACGGGCAACTAAATTAATAGGGGGATGGAAGGGTTAAGTTATGAGGAAAGACTAACAAGCTTAAACCTGTTTAGTTTAGAGAAAAGCTGCCTTAGAGGGGATCTGATAACCTTATATAAATATATACGGGGCCATTATCAACCATTGTCTGATAACCTATTCATTAACAGGACTATACACAGGACAAGGGGTCATCCATTTAGACTGGAAGAAAGAAAATTTAGCTTAAAGCATAGGAAGGGTTATTTTACGGTGAGAACAATCAAGCTGTGGAATTCTCTGCCTGTTGAGGTGGTTGGGTCAGAGTCTGTACAGACTTTTAAAAAACGACTGGATGACTTCCTGCAGACACAGAATATTAAGGGTTATAATATTTAATATGTGGGTAAAAGCTTCTTGATCCAAGGAGAAATCTGACTGCCATTCTGGGGTCAAGAAGGGTCAAGATTTTTTCCCAGTATGTTGCATATTGGCGAGCGCTTCGGACTGGGTTTTTTGCCTTCTTTTGATCAACAGCAGTAGGTTATGTGGGAGAGGCTGAACCCGATGGACGCATGTCTTTTTTCAGCCTATATAACTATGTAACTATGTAACTATGTAACTATGTGGGACCTCTTTGGTCATGAGGCCTAGAGGGGTGTGTGTTACCTGACCCTGATGAAGACTAATGAAAGTTGAACCACATTTCGCAGGCTGCTTTATCTTTAACGCAGAGGAGGGTTGCCTGGATATCCGCGGTGGGCAGATAAGACTGATTTGTGCAGGATTTTAGCTTCTTCTAAAATGCCACCACTATGTAAAAGGTATTGGAGTTGTCCACTCTCCCTGAGATTGTTCCCATTGTTTTGGTTTAATGTTGCGACAGGAAATAGGACACGCGGAATCACTGATAAAGAGGTGTAGATAGTTCTCTGAATATTTAACACATGATGTTGTATTCATGACACAGATTTCATATAACGTTATTATTATGCCATTCATTGAGCCATGTGACTGTCTGATTCTCTCTCTTTCCAGAAAGTTTCTCCAAGAGTCTCTCTGTCCATATGCTGGGTGTCTCTCACACGCCCCTCCCTGACACCTCTGTCCATGTGCTGGGTGTGTCTCACACGCCCCTCCCTGACACCTCTGTCCATGTGCTGGGTGTGTCTCACACGCCCCTCCCTGACACCTCTGTCCATGTGCTGGGTTCAGCCAAGACTCTCCTCACTGATGCTTCCGTCCAGCTGACCTGTGTGGTGCGCGGTGCTCGTCACATGCTACATGTGACCTGGAACATCTCTGGGATCCGTCACACGGGCAGGATGATCACTATGGAAGATCCCGCTGGAACTCGCACTTTCCTTAACCATATCTCAATCCCCAGAGATGCCTGGGATCATGGGAAGGGTCTGTCCTGTGACGTCTGGAACCATTCCTCTCCTGTCAGTGATCTTACCCAAAGACCTGAGATAGGTAATTGAACTTTAATTTGTTAAGACGATGACTTCATAATTTAACCAGTTCCTGCTTCGTGCTGGAATTATCCCGTCATAGATGTCCTACAATTAAAGACCCAAGAAGGAATAATGTCATCACGTGGCTTAGTCTGCAGGAGCAGCAATCAGTCAGGTTAATGCTGTTTCTGGGTGCCACGTCATGTGAGTTAAACAAGCTGTAATGTCCTAGCACCGAGATCTCTGGGACATCCAATCCAAGTGATCGATGCGCCGTGTAACGTCCATTTTCTTAAAAATAATCAAAAACACAGTGACATCCTAGGTAAATGATGTTCTCTGTATCAGGACAAATAAACTCCTTTTGTGTAGAGGCCCTGGTTATATTTGCATTATTACAGACTCACAGAAAGAGGTTTCTGGCTTCTTTCATAATAATTTAGAAGGGATCGTATATATCGAGGTAACGACAGGCAGTGGTGTAGCGTGGGGGGGCGGTGGCCCCGGGCGCAGTTTTTTTTGGGGGCGCCGGGGGCACCATAGTGGGCCCCCGTCTGTGTCCCTGCCCTGTGATGGTCAGCAGTGCACACAGGCAGCCAGCGGCGCACTCTGGAAACGCTGCGGTGGCACCTGCGCCACCCCCTCACGTGACGTGTCACGTGAGGGGCGGCGCCAGTGCAACGTGCTTAGACTGGGCTGCAGGCGCCACTGCGGCATTTACAGAGTGCGCCGCTGGCTGCCTGTTAAGAGCACTGCCACTGATGACCATCAGAGGGAAACCAGCGGGGGCCCACTATGATGCCCCAAACCGCCCCCCCTACCGACCCGCGGGCCCTCAGAGCCGGTGAGCAAGAGGGGGCAATATATATCCATGTTTGAGGTGCTGGGGGCAAATATATTCATTTTTGAGCTTCTGGGGGCAAATATATTCGTGTTTGAGGTACTGGAGCAAATATATTCATGTGTGAGGTACTGGGGCAAATATATTCATGTTTGAGCTACTGGGGGCAAATATATTCATGTGTGAGCTACTGGGGCAAATATATTCATGTGTGAGCTACTGGGGCAAATATATCCATGTTTGAGGTACTGGGGGCAAATATATTCATGTTTGAGCTACTGGGGGCAAATATATTCATGTGTGAGCTACTGGGGGCAAATATATTCATGTGTGAGCTACTGGGGGCAAATATATTCATGTGTGAGCTACTAGGAGCAAATATATCCATGTTTGAGGTACTGGGGGCAAATATATTTATGTGTGAGCTACTGGGGGCAAATATATTCATGTTTGAGCTACTGGGGCAAATATATTCATGTCTGAGCTACTGGGGGCAAATATATTCATGTTTGAGGTGCTGGGGGCAAATATATTCATGTTTGAGGTACTGGGGGGCAATATATATCCATGTGTGAGCTGCACATTACTGTGGGTTTTATTGCTGTGGAGCTCTGTGATACGCTCATACACTCTGCACATTACATTGTATCACAGTTAAGGGGTTCAATACCCTAATGGTGGAAGTGAATCAGGGCATGCTAACGTGTCCACAGGTTGGGGGGGCGCACAATTCTTGGCTGGCCCCTGGCGCTGACAACCCACGCTACGCCACTGACGACAGGGGCACATGACGAGCTGTACCTGAGTGAAATGTCAGTATGAATACAGAGACGTGTTGGAGTGTTTGTGTGCGTGCAGGTGATTGCCTTGGGCGGCCGGCTATTTTACCTAATTACAGGATCTGCTCGCAGTGTTAAACATCAGTCAGGTGTATATTCATGTTTGGGTTATTATTCTCCTCTCACTGTGTCACCCACTAAAGCACCCGAGTAACTTGATGCTCCTGTCACTGATTGTGTCTCCTGTGTTTGCCGCTGTTGTAGGACACAGAGGATTCCTGTCTACGTGTTCTTTCTTCCTGAGAGCTGTACTATCTGGGAGTCTCCTGCTGGCCTTTGTCTTCTCTATACATCTCTCATGGACCTACATCCCGAGAGATCCACAGCAACAACACCCACCACTATAAACTGAGAGCAACATCTTGATGGTGCAGCAACTAGGGATGTGTGTTTCGGGTTTCGGAATTTTCACGAAATTTCCCGATTCGTGTTTTCGGATGCGGCCGAATTTCCGAAAATTTTTAGATCCGAAAATGACAGATCCGAAAAGTTTTCCGAGCCGAAATGAAATATTTTCAGAATTTTCGAATGGACTTGAAATGTGTCAAATCGAAATTTATTGCTTTGAAACGAGAACAGACTTTCCGAAAAAACGAAAATTTCCGTACTTACGAAAAGTCGATACAAAAAACGAGCTAAGTGACACGAAAATACGAAAAATGGTCGAAATTCCGAAAACATGTATAATTCCGAAAAACGAAAATTTTCCGAAATCACGAAAAGTCGATACAAAAAACGAGCTAAGTGACACGAAAATCTGAAAAATGGTCAATATTCCGAAAAAAAAGAGTACACGAAAAACGAATCGAGCCGAACCGAATCGAAACAGAAATCGGTCGAAACGAGCCGAAAAGTTTAAAAATCCGAAAAATCGAACCGAATTGAACCGAAAAAAAAAAAAAATCGGTGCACAAGTCTAGCAGCAACCGGACGACCTGATCAGTATATAAGGGGCGACAATCCATCGGCTCAATAACTAAAACATGTTTCCATGTAGATAGGATTTTCTGGATTTAAATGGTTAATTATTCTGTAAAATATATATAAATCGTGAATATAATAACAGATGTGCGTAAATGTAACAATAAATAAAATGAATGATGGGCTTTAACAGAATGTGTGCGTTTATGTGTCATTACCCGAGCAGAGCCGCTGTCACTTTGTGTCATTATATGGGATTAACTCTCATTTATCACTAAACATCACCTGGAACACAAACCGCACATCAATAGTTACACGCGCAGCAAAGCATCCAATAACAATCCCATAATATCGCTCGTTAACACCTGGTTTGGGAGTCAAATGTCAAAATCATATTTCTAAATATATGAAAACGGGGTAAATCTTAAAAACGAAATAAAGCTAATATAAAAAGATACAACCATATATAAAAACAAAGATCTAAAAAAAGCACAAAAATGTAATATATAGAAATATAAATATATAAAAATAAAGACCATAAAAAAGATATAAAAAGAAAAACAAGAGAGATAAAAAAAACAGCTTTTCACGGTTTTGCCTCTAAATACTAACATTACTCCGACATAATAATGCTAATTTCCAGAACATTCCTCAGCTTTACATGCACAGCTCACTCACTACAAAGAGGAAATCATTACCATAAAAATGGAATTTCCATAAATTAGTTTTCTGGGATTGTAAATAAAAAGTGATGTCAGATTCCAGAGGTTTATTCCACCGACTCAAAGAAAAAAGGGGAAAAGGATTTTATGAAAAAAACTGCAAATTAATGAAAACACTAAATCGTAAAAAAAAAAAAAATCTAATGTGAAAAAACCCACAAAAAAACGAGGAAAAATCCTACCAATAGCAGATTATTATACTCTCCCATCGATAACATGTAACTATACATCACACATGTATCTGTGTCAACAAACAACCCGCTGCCCACACACAGAGAGGGGGATTTCCAGCCGCTGCGTGAACGAATGGAAGAAACATTGTGTATTTCACACATTATCTCCTATACTGGTTGTGGTATATTTGTGTAATGCTCACTATGTGTGTTAGCTTTTCTTTATGGGAGCAGACACAGCGACGAGCCCCGAGATTTCTATACAGCATTCAGTGAAACACTCCCATCAGATCTAAGGGGTTAATATTTACAGGTGATAGGATGCAGCTTTTCTACACATTAACCCCTTCATTGCAATTGTGTTTTTTCATGACAACTGTCAGGAGTTCGTGCTTGTATGGAAGACAGCTTTATATCACCCCTTAACTCTTCCCGCACACACACACACACACACTGTACACGCATACGGTTTTTTTCCGGACACTGGCCACGGGTCTAGGAGTCACGGTTTAGCGGCCGATATGACCAATATACTAAAACTTTTTCATAGAGCCGGTTTGTACTCGAGTAAATGTGTAATCCTCCAGAATACCTCTCGATCGAGAGAGCTATTGTGATCACCTGAAGGAGCATTTGAAGATCCACTAACTCAGCTGTGTTAGTGAAAGGGTTAATAGCAAAGTTGAAGACTAGTTGTATAACAGCAGCGAATTAAACAACTCAATAAAGTGTAAGTTTCTAAACAGACACGTTTAGATAAACCTGTATAACACATACCATTACATGACTGAATAAACCAAATATAACCTGCGGCACCAGAATCACACGTGGTCTCCCACCGGTCCCCCTCCCGCCGCACACAGCCTGCAGAGTTACTGGTTATTATCATTCATTCGAAAGTCAAGAATAAAAATATTATATTATCATTAAATAAAAGATTTTGTTTATTTTTTCTCTCCAGAATCTGTTTATTTGGTTCAAGAGGTAAACGAGACGATGTTTATAAAACCACATATACTCATTACCCAGTGCAGGCCGCACACAGACAGACAGACAGGAGGACTGACACAGAGATGCCACTTCCTGTGCAGCGCATCGAGCTCTGGGTCAGCTTGCACGAGGTCTCGTGGTCGCCCGGCTTCTCTTACATATAGAGCCCTCAAACCTGTAACTGAGACCAAGAAACAAACGGTTTCCTGCACGAAACGTGACCGTTATCTAATCTCACCGGGTCCCATCATAATACGGCGAATAAGAAACCTTCTATAAAACCACATAGTAACAATTATCATAACATCACAATGTGTCACGTGCAGGTTATGTCTCTTACCTTTTATACTTCATTTACTAACGCATGCACTTAATGTAAATATCCGTATCATCACATGACGCGACGGTTCCTCTATCCGTATCATCACATGGTGTGACGGTTCCTCTATCCGTATCATCGCATGGTGTGATGGTTCCTCTATCCGTATCATCACATGACGTGACGGTTCCTCTATCCGTATCATCACATGACGTGACGGTTCCCTCTATCCATATCATCACATGGTGTGACGGTTCCCTCTATCCGTATCATCACATGGTGTGACGGTTCCCTCTATCCATATCATCGCATGGTGTGACGGTTCCTCTATCCGTATCATCACATGGTGTGATGGTTCCTCTAACCGTATCATCACATGGTGTGACGGTTCCTCTATCCGCATCATCGCATGGTGTGACAGTACCTCTATCCGTATCATCACATGTTGTCATGGTTCCCTCTATCCGTATCATCACATGGTGTGACGGTTCCTCTATCCGCATCATCGCATGGTGTGACAGTTTCCTCTATCCGTATCATCACATGGTGTGATGGTTCCCTCTATCTGTATCATTGCATGGTGTGACGATTCCCTCTATCCGTATCATCGCATGGTGTGATGGTTCCCTCTATCTGTATCATTGCATGGTGTGACGATTCCCTCTATCCGTATCATTGCATGGTGTGACGGTTCCTCTATCCGTATCATCGCATGGTGTGACGGTTCCTCTATCCGTATCATCGCATGGTGTGATGGTTCCCTCTATCCGTATCATCACATGGTGTGACGGTTCCCTCTATCCGTATCATCACATGGTGTGACAGTTCCCTCTATCCGTATCATCACATGGTGTGACGGTTCCTCTATCCGTATCATCACATGGTGTGACAGTTCCCTCTATCCGTATCATCACATGGTGTGACGGTTCCTCTATCCGTATCATCGCATGGTGTGAGGGCTCCCTCTGTCCGTATCATCACATGGTGATTGGTGCCTGTGAAGGCTAGAATAGCTTTATATACCCAGCGGTCCCCAGCGCTGACATCACACACAATATTGTGCAGTTTATCACAAGCTTTAGGGTTAGAGTTGCTGTTAGGGTTTGGATCGATTATTATTATTATAATTATTATTATTTATTAAGCGTCAACACATTCCGCAGCGCTGTACAAGGTGTAATGGGTAAAGACAGGACAATTGTACAATACATACAGGAGACAGGTCAGTATTGCTGCCAGCAGATACAGGTGGACATGAGGACCCTATTCCCGTGAGAATTTACAATCTAGATCGTGAGGGGATTAGAAACAGGAGGGGGGGCTGCCGTGATGAGCTAATGCAGGGAGAGGTGAGGACTGTTTTTGGGTCGGTCGGATGTTTTGTTACGGAGTCGGGTGGTCGCTTCCCTTAACAGAAAGGTCTTTAGGGAGTGCTTATAAATGAAGCCAGATTTGGGGACAGTCTGATATTGCGAGGAAGCGCGTTCCATAGGGTCGGCGCCGCACGTGAGAAGTCCTGCAATCTGGCATGTGAAGAGGTAATGATGGAGGATGCCAGGCGCAGGTCATTGTTGGATCATAGGGGACGGCCTGGGGTGTATTTGGTGATTAGTGAGGACAGGTAGTGAGGGGCGGTGTTAGTGAGGACAGGTAGTGAGGGGCGGTGTTAGTGAGGGCAGGTAGTGAGGGCGGTGTTAGTGAGGAGCGGTGTTAGTGAGGACAGGTAGTGACGGGCGGCATTAGTGAGGACAGGTAATGAGGGGCAGGTAGTGAGGGGCGGTGTTAGTGAGAACAGGTAGTGAGGGGCGGTGTTAGTGAGGACAGATAGTGAGGGGCGGTGTTAGTGAGAACAGGTAGTGAGGGGCGGTGTTAGTGAGGACAGGTAGTGAGGGGCGGTGTTAGTGAGGACAGGTAGTGAGGGGCGGTGTTAGTGAGGGTTTTGTAGGGGAGGGTGAGTAGTTTGACTTTGATTCTGCTGTGGATGTGGAGCCAGTGCAGGGATTCACAGAGAGCAGGGGCAGAGACAGAGCGATGGGTGAGATGCATAAGCCTGGCTGATGTGTTTAGGATGGGCTACAGGGGGGAGGCGGGAGATAGGAAGGCCAGTCAGGAGGTTGTTGCAGTAGTCCAGGCGGGAGATAACAAGCAAGTGGATAAGTTGTTTGGTGGTGTTAGCAGTCAGAAATGGACGAATTCTTACAATGTTACGGAGGCGATTGCGGCAATATGATGACAGTGTTTGGATGTAGGGGCTGAAGGAAAGCCTGCAGTCAAGAAGTGTCACTCCGAGGCAACGGACTTGTGCAGAAGGAAGGATAGTGATACCGTCAACAATTATGGAGAAGTCAGAGGTTGGAGTAGAGTTAGAGGGGGGAATAAGGAGCTCGGTCTTGGACATGTTGATCTTCAGGTAGTGAGCGGCCATCCAGGCAGAGATACCAGACAGACAATCACTGACCTGAGAGAGAACGGAGGGGGAGAGATCGGGAGTGGAGAGGTAGATCTGAGTGTCATCAGCGTATAGGTGATACATGAAGCCATAGCTGGTGATGAGTTTACCCAGTGAGGAGGTATAGATGGAGAAGAGCAGAGGACCTAGGACTGAGCCTTGAGGTACACCGACTGACAGAGGCATCGAAGAGGAGGAATTGCCAACAAGGGATACTGAGAAGGATCTGTTGGAGAGGTACGATTTTAGCCAGGAGAGGGTGGTATCACAGAGACCAAGAGAGAAGAGGGTGTCTATGAGGAGGGGATGGTCAACTGTATCGAAGGCAGCTGAGAGGTGGAGTAGGATCAGTATGGAGTAGAGGCCATTGCATTTAGCAGAGAGGAGGTGATTAGTAACCTTTGTGAGAGCAGTTTCTGTTGAGTGTTGGAGTGAAAGCCAGATTGCAGGGGGTCAAGCAAGGAGTTACAGGATAGGAAGAGGGTTAAGCGGTCGTAGACTTGTCTTTCTAGCAGTTTTGATGCTAGTGGAAGTAGTGGAACTGGACGGTAGTTTTCAGGAGAATGCGGGTTGAGGGAGGGTTTCTTGAGAATGGGTGTGATAGTGGCATGCCTGAAAGGAGAGGGGAATGAGCCAGAAGAAAGAGAGAGGTTGAAAATGTGTGTAAGAGCAGGAGTGATAGATGTGGACAGAGAAGATAGTAGGTGTGAAGGGATAGGGTCTAGTGGGCAGGTAGTGAGGCGTGAAGAAGACAGAAAATGGACCTCATCCTCTGTGGTTGGGGCAAAGAGGCTGAGAGTGGATGTGGGGTCGGTTGGGGGAGGAGAAGTGCTGCATGCTTGTCCTGGGATATTGTTAAGGATTGTGAGTGTTTTCGTTATCAAGTTGTCAGCAAGAACTTGAGCGCTGAGGTCGGATGGGGGAGGTGGCGCAGGTGGGTAGAGGAGCGAGTTTAAGGTTGAGAACAGTCTTTTGGGGTTGGAAGAAAGTGAAGATAGAAGAGAGGAGAAGTAAGTTTGTTTGGGGAGGTGAGGACAGCTGTATAAGCGCAGAGAAGGAACTTCTAGTTGATGAAGTCAGCTTCAGAGTGGGGTTTCTTCCAAGCAGGCTCCGCAGCGCGGGAGCATCTCTGCAAGTAGTGCGTCGGCTTAGAGTGCCAAGGCTGAAACTGGCGACGTGGAATTTTGTGCAGTTGTTTAGGAGAAAGAGAGCCTAGAGTAGAGGAGAGTGTGTTATTGTAGTGGGATGTTGCACGGTCAGGGTAGGGTATGGTGTTAGTGCAGGACAGGGGACTTTGTATGAGATTTGAGAATTGCAGAGGATCCAAGGCCTGGAGATTCCTCCTGGTGCAGGGATGGGATGGAGGAGACGAAGTTGGTTCTGTTGATGGGTTGATATTAAAGGAAAGCAGATGGTGGGCAGAGATGGGGAATGGCTGATTGGTGAAGTCTGAAATGGTGCAGAGGTAGGAAAACACCAAGTCAATAGAGTGTCCATCACGGTGAGGAGAGGAAACGGTGGACTGTAAGAGGCCAAAAGGAGGACGTAATAGAAAGAGGTTTAGCGGTAGCCAGGGCAGAGGGGCATAGGCGACTCTACAGGGAGGCAAGGGGGGGCAATTGCCCCCCCTAGGTTATTCCTTGCCCCCCCATGTGCCCCCCCCACCAAAAATCAGCATCCAGCTTCCCACACTTCTTCGGACCAACGTATCTCCGTCGCTATGCATCATATATGGACGATCTAGGTGTCATTTGAAAGGGCAGATTCATGACCATATTCAGTGTGAAGTATAAGTCATAAAACATTAAATAAAAACGTGTACTTAAACATTTTCACAGGGTTGAAATGGATCAGCAGTGAAATGGTTAATGTTCAGACTATACACTACATTGTGTATTCCGTTAGTTTTTGCCTTGGGTTTAGTTGTATATTAAGGGTTAATGGGCAGACTTCATCCCTTACAGTATACATTTGTTTTTTCCTTGATTAATGGCATTTTACGGGTTGATCGGTAAACTACATGCCTCAGTGTATTCATTTCATGTTTTCCCTTGATGAATGGCATTTTACGGGTTAAGGGGTAGCTAAATGCCACATTGTTTATTATTTTTATTGTATTTCTCTGGGTTTATGGCATTTTAGGGGTTATTATGGAAGATAGAATCTAAAGGGTCTATTTATCTTTAGATCCTCTGCTTTCCGTCACATTTCGGGGAATTTATTTTTCCGAAAATAAGGTGAATTCCCTATTTAGTGAACGGTCACTGTAATTTGCTAAAAGTGAAGTCGCTGAAGCAGCTATCAGACATTCAGTGAAAACTGCCGAATTGCAGCGAATAAAATATTGAATTTAAGTATCAGGTTAGTACAACAAAAAGGCATCATTGCATCACATTACTCTGGGGTTTTGGAATCTTATTTATATATACTTATTTAGGGCACTATTACCTGGTGTGAGCTAACCCTTGCGTCAGCGTGATTTTGCGTTAGCACCAGGTTAATGGAGTCTAGCGCCGGACCAACAGATTGTTTGCCTCCCGCTACAAATGGGAAAAATCACTTAGCGCGTTGCTATTAGCGATTTGTACCGCGAGCTTAATGTACTTTCCGCGTCCTTTATTTAACACGGGGAGAGCTAGAGATCTCTAGCGCTTTTGTAGCTAACAGATCACTGGGTGCCAGCGCTAAATTTTTTGAGGTGCACTAATTGCAACATTTTACCTACTGCTCAACCCTGGTGCTAACTCCAAAAAAAACAGAAAAACCTGGTCCTTGTCCAAAATTAATAGGCAATTGAAAGGAATGCAGCACAGGTGTTCTCTTGGCCCCATACACCATAGTAATGGATATGGTCAGCAATGTCGCTGCTGTTGCAGTAAGCTCTATTATAAATGTATCCTTTATGCACATATATCCTAATTCTAATATATTGCCTAATTTTAAACATTTTATGCTGGGGGTTATTCATTGTATGGAAGCAGTTGATTATTAGGGTGACTGTGTGGACCATGTTTAAAGGGACACGTGAATAAGTCTTGCCCTGAAACATGTATTATTGCTATGCTGCAGCAGGGAAATTGTTGTCGCTCACCTGGCCTTCCTTTTGGATCTATTAAATGCAGTGTAATGATTCTACATGCTGCTGGGGGCATTTATCATGCAATGCCCATCAGCCTTAATATATGTGTGCATCAAAACATGGATGATACAGCCACCGTGGAGGATTTTAATAATGCAGGGGTGTGAGGTTATTCACTGGATGTGTTCATATTCAAGCTTGTGAGGGCGGGGGATAGGTATGGAAAAGAAAAACCGTTCTATCCTGTACACAACCGCATTAGCGCTGGGTCTCAACCCGGGTCTTAGAGTTTCCCTAGCGTGCGCCAAACGACCTTGTTCATGGACTACTGCAGACAAGGTGATCTGTTAGTAAGTCGTCAGGCACTAACAGGGTTATTCAGAAAACGGTGAAAAGCAGGAGAATGACTGGAGAATGGAAAATTCAAGGTCAAAATAGCCGATTTGGAAAGTGAGATGACTGGGAGAATTTTTCTGGTTTGGCTATTTTGACCAAGAATTTTCCATTCTCCTGTCATTCTCCTGCTTTTCACCGCTCTCTGAATAACCCTGTAAGTTTTAGCGACTCGCACTAAATTTTTCCTTTAGTGATGGTGTTTTAGTTCACACCAGGTGATAGGGCCCTTAGTTTTATTCAGTGGTATGATTTAGTGGTGAAAATTATTAGTGCCCCCCCAGTTTTGACTGCGCCCCCCCTAAATATTGTTCCTAGAGTCGCCACTGCAGAGGGGTTATCGATGGGAATATTGAAGTCGCCTAGAATTAGTGTTGGTACATTAGACAGGAAGTGAGATGTCCAGGCTGCAAAATTGTGGAGGAACTGGGAGGTCGGTCCAGGAGGGCGATAGAAAACAGCCATTCTGAGAGAAAGGTGGGAG
This sequence comes from Leptobrachium leishanense, assembly GCA_009667805.1. Lineage (NCBI taxonomy): Eukaryota > Metazoa > Chordata > Amphibia > Anura > Megophryidae > Leptobrachium > Leptobrachium leishanense. The sequence continues at coordinate 1,625,817 of CM019075.1, forward strand.
AACAGGCGTATACAGTGAGCTTCAAAGGAGGAGAAGGACAGAGAGAGGGGTGGGGGCAGGTACTGATAGGTGCAGGGGGGAGAAAGCAGGATCCCAACACCACCGCCTTGCTTCTCACCCGGCCTAGGAGTGTGACTAAAGTGGAGACCACCATGTGTGAGGGCAGCAATGGAGGCCGTGTCAGAGGAGGAGAGCCAGGTTTCAGTTACTGCTAGAAGATCGATGAGATAACATGTTGTTTTGGGTCGATTAGAAATTTTTGTTGACTGGAATTTTCAATGACTCGTGAATCGCGGAAACGCAGATATTTCATGCGAAAACTTTAAGACTAAAATGAATGCACATGTCTAGGGAGCACAGAGGGGAAACAAGCCTTTCAGATCATGGAGACATTTTCATCCAGTGTACATTTTCATCACGTTTTCGGTGTTTGGTGAGAGTTTAAGAAGAGTTGGAGAGGTGGGCCTGTGACTGGCACGTTCCAGTTTGGAGTAATGATAGTTGGGTGAGATGTTGATGGATCACAAGATGTTTCAGGTATTATAGGAGGTTTGTTTGGGTGAAAATATCTAGGTTTAATGAATGGTGTTTGGAAGGAAGAGTAATCCAATGTGGCGGATAAAGACAATACAATGTGCTGATGGCAATAGAAAGAAATCATAATATATATATGTCATGGAATGGCCCAACACCCTCAGCCAGGGGCGGTTCATAGTGGCAGTGATACCCATGGACACTTAAGTGCTGTGGGACCCACGGAGTTTTAAGTACTTTTTATTTAGATGTGGATTGCGTGTGGTGTAATAAAGTGTCCCCGTTGGTATTGTGAAACGTATTTCCCCTTTGTCTGCCTTGCCCGCCGCCATTTTCCGATCACCTCGTGGCTCCGTTCAGAATAATCGGATCGGAAAATGGCCGATTCGGACCATCCGGTCGAATCGTAAAATGGCCGATTCGGACCATCCGGTCCGAATCGGCGACTCCCCGATCCGTAACGGCCAATGGGACTTGTGAGGGTGGGCAGGGATTCCCATTGTATTCATAAGTGTGTAAAGTTGATAAATGTATGTGATGTGAATAATAAATTCAGATTTACCAGTGCATCCAGCCTCGCCTGATGATTTTTATTCTCCGCCGCATTATATTGTCTGAGCACCCCGCGCGGTCTCAGGATGTGGTGTCTAGCTTAAGTTCCGAACAGATCGAGGTGAGATCCGAACCGAACCGAACGCCCTGTGCCTGCATCCCGCATCAGGACAGGGGCGCAGCGTATGACCGCCGGTTCTAAGAATACTTGACCGGGATCCGAACCGAAGGCGCGGACCGCGTACCGCGCTTCGGTATACCCAGTGATTAGCGATCCGATCCGAAGATTCACCCGGTCCCGTAAATCCGAATATTCATCAGATCCGAAGAGTCCTCCGCTGGAAGATCCGAATATTCCTCCGCGGCAGATCCGATCTCCGTATTCGGCCGGCCGCTCCGCAGACATCCCCACACCCACCAGGTCAGTGAACCAGCTGCTCGAGACGCTGAGTACCGTGGTGCTCAGTGGTCGGGCTGGTTCGACACAGGGGTCCCCTCCACCGCCCGCATAACCCTTCCCCAGGGTCACTCCAGGCCGCATGAGACGCCGAGTGTGCGTCACTCGGTAGTCGGGCCAGCGGTAAGCGCCGGGGGCACGCAGATAGAGCACACCCGCAGGCGGACAACATCCCATTCCGTCATAATATATATATTGTATTAAGAAAGGTGAATGAAATAGAAGAGGCTTAGCTCCCTTATAGGGAGACTGGAAAGAGGACACACCACATCTTGGAGTGAAAATGCCGGCACTGCCATTGGACATTGTGCAAACATGACATTATAGCCTTAACTCGTCAAATATACAACATTAACGGCTGATATTTAATACATAACAGAGCAAGGACGAGGTAAAGAGAACAGAAATAGTCAGCACAGGATCCCTCGCAGCGTATCATTACACATGTGGGTTCTGCATTTAAAATAAAGCCTGTATTTGGTGACTCGGGGGGGGGGGGGCTGAGGATTTCCGGACAGAAGAAGAGGCTGAGCTTTTCACATGCTGACCCTGTATGTGAAGATCATCTCTCCTGTGACACCGACATGAATCTGCACGTCTTACTCATATTTACTAAAGGTAGGTAAAAAAAAAAAAAAAATTGTTTGCTTTATGCCAATGTCTCACCACCCGAGCTTTCTCACCGTCTGTGTGCTGGACGCTCCAAGCGATAAACTACACGTTTAGGAAATCCCAGCTTTTACCCATTTAATAATGAAAAATGAGTGAGTTACATGACCCGAACAAACAAATAAAAGGATCCAATTTCAGCACAAAGTCACAGTTTTATTAATCAATATTAAATTAATAGTTTCAGCAATCATTTTTAGCTTTATTTATCATTGTTTTATTTCAAAAATTAGAAATCATTTTTATTATAAGTTTTATTAATCATATTAGCTTTACATTAAGTTATATTTTTATGAATCATTTTTATTAATAGTTTTACCATACTATTTGTTTTTTAATTATTGGTTTTATTTTTAGTAATTATTTCATTATTAGTTTTACCATACTATTTGTTTTGTAATTATTAGTTCTATTTATAGTAATTATTTTATTATTAGTTTTACCATACTATTTGTTTTGTAATTATTGGTTTTATTTTTAGTAATTATTTCATTATTAGTTTTACCATACTATTTGTTTTGTAATTATTAGTTATTATTATTCTTTATTTATAGTTTTACCATACAATTTGTTTTGTAATTATTAGTTTTATTTTTAGTAACTATTTTATTATTAGTTTTACCATACTATTTGTTTTGTAATTATTATTAGTTTTATTTTTAGTAATTATTTTATTATTAGTTTTACCATACTATTTGTTTTTGTAATTTTTATTTTTATTTTTAGTAATTATTTCATTATTAGTTTTACCATACTATTTGTTTTGTAATTATTAGTTCTATTTTCAGTAATTATTTTATTATTAGTTTTACCATACTATTTGTTTTGTAATTATTAGTTCTATTTTCAGTAATTATTTTATTATTAGTTTTACCATACTATTTGTTTTGTAATTATTAGTTTTATTTTTAGTAATTATTTTATTATTAGTTTTACCATACTATTTGTTTTTGTAATTTTTATTTTTAGTAATTATTTTATTATTAGTTTTACCATACTATTTGTTTTGTAATTATTATTAGTTTTATTTTCAGTAATTATTTTATTATTAGTTTTACCATACTATTTGTTTAGTAATTATTAGTTTTATTTTTTGTAATTATTTTATTATTAGTTTTACCATACTATTTGTTTTTTTTAATTATTAGTTTTATTTTCAGTAATTGGCTTTATTAGTAGTTTTATTTTGTTTTAAAAAGATTTGTTTAATTCATCACATTACTGTTAGTAACTGGTTTTATTTTGTAATTATTCTCTTTATTTATCACCCATTGTTACTCCTCTAGAAATCAGATTTCGAATAAAATATTAGGAGTTTTAATAAGAAAAAAAATCCCATTAATGAAGCAGAATTTTCATATTACTCTATAAAACTCGTAAAGCATTTGGAGCACAGCGGGCACTCACTGTCCGGGGAAGCTTCTGTGAGCACATTATTGGAAGAGAAAAAGTGGAGCGTCACACCAAAACAACAATCCCCTCACGATACCTTACAACGTCGCTATGTCCCCACTTGGTGGTTTCCCCAATGAAACCAGATATTCAGACCTTACAGTCCCAATAAGTTCAAAAAAATGGGTACAGTGCCTCCAATCTCTGTCAAAGTCTCTGTGTTCAGATGGATGTTCACATATTCTACGTGGAATGTTCAGACAAGAATAAATAAATGAGATAAAACAATTGGTGCAGCGTGTTTCACTGGTTCTCAATATTGTAAACTTACAAACAATATATGTATATGGAACATCTGGAGAAAGAATATTCTAACAGATTGTATAGGTGTCTGTAAGAGAACAAAAATACCTAGAAGGCGAATAATACTAGAGCCGGTATCTGGTGTTGTGGAAATTTTATTATGTGGACATTATAGTCTAGGATGTGTGTGTTTTTATAAGTTGTCACCTGTCTCCCTGTGTTGGATATGAATGTGGTTTTAAATCCAAGCCAGCGGCGGACATTATACTCTAGGGATAAGGTGTGTACAGGGGGCCGGTCCGTCATTCTAGTCCACACCTCTGTCCTTTTGATATGTAAATGTATTTACTGGACAAACTTGTTTTCTGTTGTATAGTCAGTGGCCACTGGGCGTTGTCCTATTGTGTAATAAATTAGGCTGACTAAGCCAGGAGCTCTTTTAGCGCACTTGGGACTTGGCTCTTTTGGTCAGATGAACTCCAGCTAGAAGCAGCGTGTGTGTCTGGGTCTCTTTACTGCGCGCGTTCAGGTACGTATGCCATGGATAGCAGAGAGCCGCTTGTAAGTGCAGCGGATCAAACTACATTAGGGAATTGATAGTAGATTAATTTTCAAAACACTGGGCTCTCTGTAAGTTTACAATTTTGAGTCCTATATATTAAGAACCAGTGAAATGCGCTGCACCAATTGTTTTATCTCATTTATTTATTCTATGTCTGAGCATTCCTCTGTGACCACATTCCTGGCTAAATCAGGTGGATTTGGTCATTTTGTGTAAAACACACACACACACACATATATATATATATATATATATTTTTTTTTTTTTAAAAAAACAAAGATAATAAACCAGTTTTGGACAGAAAAACCCGCCGCAGTTATCAGATGGAGTTTTGGAAACACAGGCAGGATTTAACATTAAACATTTTAATCTTTAAATAGAAAAGAAGTGTTCAACTCAGCGGCGCTTACTTATTACGCTCCACCAATAGATACCCCAAGGGGGGTGCTCCCCAACACCCAAACACAACAAAAAGAGAAAGGGGGTGGTGCTCATGTAGATACTAGGAAGGATTAGAGGTAACGTTCCACACAGGGCCGCCATCAGGGCATTACGCCCAATACTGCCGTAAGGGGCCCGGGCCCGGTGGGGGCCCAGGCCGCCGGGGCCTGGGGGGAGGATCCCGGGCCCCCGACGGCAGCGGCGTCGCCCTTTAACAGCTCCAGTATCGGACTCGAGGAGTCCGAATCCGGAGCTGTGTCCCTGCTACTGCTGCAGGAGCCGGAGGAGACACTGTGTCTCCTCCGGCTCCTGGCAGCTTCACTTCCTGGCTGGGCGGGGCCAAGCAGCGTGTGAGGGGCCTCCCAAGCACGTTGCTTTGGCTCCGCCCCTCCACTCAGTGAAGCTGCGCGCCGGAGCTGGAAGGACCGGGAAGAAGACAGAAGACTGAAGATTGAAGAAAAGGTGAAGAAAAGAAGAGCTGAAGACAGAAGAAAAGAAGATAGAAGACAGCGAGTGGTGAGCCAGGGCCCAGACCCTAAGACCCAGGGCCCAGACCCCAAGGCCCAAATCCAGGGCCCAGACCCCTAGGCCCAGACCTCTAGGCTCAGACCCAGGGCCCAGACCCAGGACCCAGACCTCTAGGCCCAGACCCAAGGCCCAGACCCCAAGACCCAAACCCAGGGCCCAGACCCAGGGCCTAGACCCCTAGGCCCAAACCCATGGCCCAGACCCCAAGGCCCAGGACCCAGACCCTAGGGCCCAGACCCTTAGGCCAGACCCCAGACCCCAGACCCCTAGGCCCAAACCCAGGGCCCAGACCCCTAGACCCAAACCCAGGGCCCAGACCCCAAGGCCCAGACCCAGGGCCCAGACCCCTAAGCCCAAACCCAGACCCAAGGCCCAGACACTAGGGCCCAGACCCCAAGGCCCAGACCCTGGGCCCAGACCCCCTAGGCCCAAACCCAGGGCCCAGACCCAGGGCCCAGACCCCTAGGCCCAAACCCAGGACCCAAGGCCAGACCAGGGCCAAGACCCAAGGCCCAGACCCTGGGCCCAGACCCCCTAGGCCCAAACCAGGGCCCAGACCCTAAGGCCCAGACCCAAGGCCCAAACCCAGGGCCCAGACCCTAAGGCCCAGACCCAAGGCCCAAACCCAGGGCTCAGACCCTAGGGCCCAGACCCTAAGACCCAGGGGCCAGACCCCTAGGCCCAAGCCCAGGACCCAAGGCCAAGGCCCAGACCCTAAGACCCAGGGCCCAGACCCCAAGGCCCAAATCCAGGGCCCAGACCCCTAGGCCCAGACCCCTAGGCCCAGACCTGTAGGCCCAGACCTCTAGGCTCAGACCCAGGGCCCAGACCCAGGACCCAGACCTCTAGGCCCAGACCCAAGCCCAGACCCCAAGACCCAAACCCAGGCCCAGACCCAGGGCCTAGACCCCTAGGCCCAAACCCATGGCCCAGACCCCAAGGCCCAGGACCCAGACCCTAGGGCCCAGACCCTTAGGCCCAGACCCAGACCCCAAGGCCCAGACCCCTAGGCCCAAACCCAGGGCCCAGACCCCTAGACCCAAACCCAGGGCCCAGACCCCAAGGCCCAGACCCAGGGCCCAGACCCCTAAGCCAAACCCAGGGCCCAGACCCCAAGGCCCAGGACCCAGACCCAAGGCCCAGACACTAGGGCCCAGACCCCAAGGCCCAGACCCTGGGCCCAGACCCCCTAGGCCCAAACCCAGGGCCCAGACCCAGGGCCCAGACCCCTAGGCCCAAACCCAGGACCCAAGGCCCAGACCCAGGGCCAAGACCCAAGGCCCAGACCCTGGGCCCAGACCCCCTAGGCCCAAACCCAGGGCCCAGACCCTAAGGCCCAGACCCAAGGCCCAAACCCAGGGCCCAGACCCTAAGGCCCAGACCCAAGGCCCAAACCCAGGGCTCAGACCCTAGGGCCCAGACCCTAAGACCCAGGGCCCAGACCCCTAGGCCCAAGCCCAGGACCCAAGGCCAAGGCCCAGACCCTAAGACCCAGGGCCCAGACCCCAAGGCCCAAATCCAGGGCCCAGACCCCTAGGCCCAGACCCCTAGGCCCAGACCTCTAGGCTCAGACCCAGGGCCCAGACCCAGGACCCAGACCTCTAGGCCCAGACCCAAGGCCCAGACCCCAAGACCCAAACCCAGGGCCCAGACCCAGGGCCTAGACCCCTAGGCCCAAACCCATGGCCCAGACCCCAAGGCCCAAGACCCAGACCCTTAGGCCAGACACAGACCCCAAGGCCCAGACCCCTAGGCCCAAACCCAGGGCCCAGACCCCTAGACCCAACCCAGGCCCAGAACCCAAGGCCCAGACCCAGGGCCCAGACCCCTAAGCCCAAACCAGGGCCAGACCCCAAGGCCCAGGCCCAGACCCAAGGCCCAGACACTAGGGCCCAGACCCCAGGCCCAGACCCTGGGCCCAGACCCCTAGCCCAAACCCAGGGCCCAGACCCAGGGCCCAGACCCCTAGGCCCAAACCCAGGACCAAGGCCCAGACCCAGGGCCAAGACCCAAGGCCCAGACCCTGGGCCCAGACCCCCTAGGCCCAAACCCAGGGCCCAGACCCTAAGGCCCAGACCCAAGGCCCAAACCCAGGGCCCAGACCCTAGGACCCAGACCCCAAGGCCCAGGGACCAGACCCAGAGACCAGGGCCCAGGCTAGACCCCAGGGACCAGACCTCCGGGCCCAGACCTCAGGGACCAGACCCCAAGGCCCAGTCCCAGGGACCAGACCCAGGGCCCAGGCCCAGACCCAGACCCAAAGGCCATCACACACAGCCCGTTTCTGTGAGATTTATTGCTGTGGATTCTGTGATATGTTCAGACACACCGCTCATTACTGTGAGTTTTATTGCTGTGGATACTGTGATAAGCTAATACACACTGCACATTACTGGGAGTTTTATTGCTGTGGTGCTATGTTATGTCCTTTATTTTTTTTGAAGGGGGAGAAAAGCTGTTAGAGGTTGAGGGGGGGCCCTGGGGGGCCCCATCGTGAGGTTTAGTAAGGGGCCCCATCATTTCTGATGGCTGCCCTGGTTCCACATATAGAACAAATTTAGAGAATCACAGGAAGAGTGAATTCGCAAACTTAAATTGAAATAAAGGGGAAAACTCTGTTTGTTAAAGTCCTAAGTGGTTATAGTCAGTCGTGACAGGCCTATTAATTCCCAGCAGGGAGAGAGTTAACAGTACTCTGCCTCTTCAGTCTATCAGAGAGCACAGAATTCAATCACAGCAGTCATAGTTCATCCAATAAGGGGCAGGTAGCAATGGTAATGCAGCTTTTTTGTTTTAAAGGTCTGTGGTTAGTCTGGATACATTCAGGAATAAAACCCACAGATCAGTCCAGTATTGGTTTCATCGCACACCATGGCGGCGTTTAAGCCAGAAACTCAAATCCAGCAATGATAGTTCAGCTTTGTTTTAGAGGAAACAGTTCCTCTCAGGCAGCTCAGTAGTTGGGAGTGTCGTGGGACAGTCAGGGCTTCTCTTTGATAAGAGTCTTCTTCACTTAAAGACAACCGCGGGATGCTTGAAAGACGCTGCGAGCCAGTCTCCGCAGGGGAAACCAAACTCCTTAAACAAAGGTGACGGTAAAACAAAAGTGGCAGTAGCCAACGGCCAACGTCTATTCTGTATTTTTGTTTTACTGCCACCTTTGTTTAAGGAGTTTTAATAAATACACCTTCCTAAGCTATTTGGTTGCACCATTTCACTCCTACGGAGTATTTTTAAGGAGGTGAATATAGGGAACGCGATTGGGAGACTCGGCGAAACTCCTGAGAGGTGGTTTCCCCTGCGGAGACTGGCTTGCAGCGTCTTTCAAGCATCCCGAGGTTGTCTTTAAGTGGAGAAGACTCTTATCAAAGAGAAGCCCTGATGGTCCCACGACACTCCCAACTACTGAACTGCCTGAGAGGAACTGTTTCCGCTAAGACAAAGCCGAACTATCATTGGTGGATTTAAGTTTCTGGCTTAAACGCCGCCACGGTGTGCGATGAAACCAATACTGGACTGATCTGTGGGTTTTATTCCTGAATGTATCCAGACTAACCACAGACCTTTCAAACAAAAAAGCTGCATTACCATTGCTACCTGCCCCTTATTGGATGAACTATGAATGCTGTGATTGAATTCTGTGGTCTCTGATTGTCAGGGTGCTGGTTCCGGGGTGGCAGTTTGAACTCAATATGCGGTGATATGTAGGAGTCACACAGGTTACAGGGCACAGAAGGATTGATTACATAAACAAGACAGGAAGCAAACGGATGAACCAGAATAACAGGCAAGCAACAGATTCTATAGGCTGGTTCCAGGGGTTGCTTGAAAGCAGAGTTCCACTTGAGAGCGGGGTGTACTTGAGAGCGGGGCTTCCACTTGAGAGCGGGGTACCTTTTTGAGAGCGGGGGTTTCACTTCAGAGCGGGGTACCTTTTGAGAGCAGGGTACCTTTTTGAGAGCGGGGGTTCCACTTGAGAGCAGGGTACCTTTTTGAGAGCGGGGTTCCACTTGAGAGCGGGTACCTTTTGAGAGCGGGGGTTCCACTTGAGAGCGGGGTACCTTTTTGAGAGCGGGGTACCTTTTTGAGAGCAGGGGTTCCACTTGAGAGCGGGGTACCTTTTGAGAGCGGGGTACCTTTTTGAGAGCGGGGGTTCGACTTGAAAGCGGGGTACCTTTTTGAGAGCGGGGGTTCCACTTGAGAGCGGGGTACCTTTTTGAGAGCGGGGTTCCACTGAGAGCGGGGTACCTTTTGAGAGCGGGGGTTCCACTTGAGAGCAGGGTACCTTTTGACGAGCGGGTACCTTTTGAGAGCGGGGTACCTTTTTGAGAGCGGGGTACCTTTTTGAGAGCAGGGGTTCCACTTGAGAGCGGGGTACCTTTTGAGAGCGGGGTACCTTTTTGAGAGCGGGGTACCTTTTTGAGAGCAGGGGTTCCACTTGAGAGCGGGGTACCTTTTGAGAGCGGGGTACCTTTTTGAGAGCGGGGGTTCCACTTGAGAGCGGGGTACCTTTTTGAGAGCGGGGGTTCCACTTGAGAGCGGGGTACCTTTTTGAGAGCGGGGGTTCCACTTGAGACGGGGGGTACCTTTTGAGAGCGGGGTACCTTTTTGAGAGCGGGGGTTCCACTTGAGAGCGGGGTACCTTTTGAGAGCGGGGTACCTTTTTGAGAGCGGGGTTCCACTTGAGAGCAGGGTACCTTTTTGAGAGCGGGGGTTCCACTAGAGAGCGGGGTACCTTTTTGAGAGCGGGGTTCCACTAGAGAGCGGGGTACCTTTTTGAGAGCGGGGTTCCACTTGAGAGCGGGGTACCTTTTGAGAGCGGGGGGACCTTTTTGAGAGCGTTGGACCTTTTGAGAGCGGGGGTTCCACTTGAGAGCGGGGGTTCCACTTGAGAGCGGGGTATCTTTTGAGAGTAGGGGTCCACTTGAGAGCGGGGGTTCCACTTGAGAGCGGGGTACCTTTTTGAGAGTGGGGGTTCCACTTGAGAGCAGAGGTTCCACTTGAGAGCGGGGGTTCCTTGTAAACAAGCGGAGTTTTAGAAAGCTGGAAACAGGATGTCAGATATACAAAGCTCTTGGGAGAGTCGGCTTCTTCTTTTACAGACAAGCTGAAGAAAATAATGAAGCAAGGTGTTGTGTGTGCTCCACCCTTAAATAGTGATAGACTGAACCGAAGGGTAGGAGCACCGGTATCTGCTATGGTGAATGGCAAGGTCCAAAATAGTGCAAAAATCAAAGCTGAAAGGGGGCTGCCAGGTTATTGGCAGGAAGGAGCAGTCTTTGGTTTATTCTTCTTGCGCCGCCTGCTGCTAGGACCATGACAGTTCCCCCCATCAAGGAACGCACTCTGGGCATTTAAGGTTGTCTCCAGATCATCAGTAGAAGATACAGATTCGGGGGTGTCCACACTTCTAGATGAAAAAGGTGTTGGTATCTCTTCTGGATCTGTGGATAAAGGCAAGTTAGAAACTGCACTAGCAATATGAATATTCGGAGATAAGGTTGAAGTTGGTTTCTTGCCAGTATGAGGGATGGGAGTGTCCACTTTATGTCACGGATCACCCTGATACTAGAGTGGTGGTCCCTATACGCAGGACACTCTCTACCCTTCCGATCCTTAGAGTGGTCGGCACGACTAGACAGACTACTAGAATGGCAGTACAGAGCACATACAAGAGAGACGTCACGGATCCTTCTGCTTATCTGACTAGTGGTCCCTAGACGCAGGACACTGTCTACCCTTCCGATCCTTAGAGTGGTCGGCACGACTAGACAGACATAGAATGATACACAGGACCTTAGAATAATTAGCTCTTCCCAAGACCCTAACAACACAAGGGGTAGTCTGATGTGTGCTTAGGGTGCCACACAGACTGACCTCAATACCAGACTTAGAAGAGTTAATGCCAATACCAGGGGTTACGCACAGAATGGTTCGTTCGCCAATGCCAAGGATCATATACAGAGTGGTTCGTTCGCCAATGCCAGGGGTCATACACAGAATCGTTAGTTTGCCAATGCCAAGGGTCATACACAGAATCGTTAGTTTGCCAATGCCAGGGGTCATACACAGAATCGTTAGTTTGCCAATGCCAAGGGTCATACACAGAATCGTTAGTTTGCCAATGCCAAGGGTCATACACAGAATCGTTAGTTTGCCAATGCCAAGGGTCATACACAGAATCGTTAATTAGCCAAAATATACAAGAGCTCTGCGGGAAGTAACTACCACGTCAGGGCACCGGCGTCTCTGTGAGTCTGGGCTTTAAACCCGGCGGGTCCGCGTCTCCCCGCCAGGCCCCGCCCCCCGGCGTCCCACGTGTGCGGAAGCGACCGCAATATCACTCGGCGCCTGGCCAGCGAGCAGCGAGGAAGCTGCTGCCAGGCGCCGGGGGGGTGCGGGGCCACCGTGACAGAACCCCCCCCTCTACGGGCGGCCACTGGACGACCCCCAGGGGCGTGGGGATGAGCCAAATAGAAAGCCCTCACCAACCGAGGAGCATGAACCTCAGTAGCCGGGAGCCAAGAGCGATCCTCTGGACCGTAGCCCACCCAGTCAACCAAGTACTGGAGGACCCCCCTAGAAACCCTGGCGTCCAGAATGGCCTCAACTTCAAACTCCTCCTCGCCCTCCACAGAGACAGGAGGGGGGACACGGACCCTGGTGTACCGATTACACAAGAGTGGTTTTAAAAGGCTCACGTGGAACACATTGTGTATCCTGATATGGAGGGCAGTGCCAAAGCATAGGAGACCGGATTGATTCGCCGCAGAATCTTATAGGGCCCTATGTATCTGGGTGCCAGTTTCATAGAGGGTACTAAGAGCTTGATGTTACGTGAAGACAGCCAAACCCTGTCCCCAACTTGATACACGGGTGCCGGCCTCCTGTGTCTGTCGGCCTTGATCTTCTGGATACCACTGCTATCCTCCAGTGCCCTTTTAACCCTTCCCCAAGTTTCTTTCAATGACGCTAAATGCTCATCCAGAGCAGGAATCGCGGTATCAGGAAACGTAGCAGGGAGCACGGGAGGATCAAAACCGTAAACAGTGAAGAAAGGGGAATGTCCTGTGGCTTCGCTCACTGCACTGTTCAAGGCATACTCTGCCCACGGTATCAGGTCTGACCAGTTATCTTGTCGTTCGGATATAAAGCACCTGAGATATTTCTCTATATTTTGATTGGCTCGTTCTGCTGCTCCGTTGGTCTGGGGGTGATAGGCCGAAGAGAAGGATAGGTCTATCCCCACATTCTTGCAAAACCCTTTCCAGAATCTGGAGACGAATTGGGTCCCCCTATCAGAGACGATCCCAAGAGGAATACCGTGTATGCGGACCACATTGGTAATGAAAATGGGCACCAGTTCGGCTGCCGAAGGAAGTTTCCGAAGAGGAACATAGTGACCCATTTTGGAGAATCGATCAATGACCGTGAGTATTACAGTATTCCTTTTGACTCGGGTAACTCTACTATAAAATCCATAGCTAAATGCGACCATGGTCGTTCGGGGATTGGCAGAGGCTGGAGTAAACCAATGGGCGCTGTTTTGGGACTTTTATGTCTTGTGCACCCTCGCACACGGTTATGTAATCTTTAACATCACGGCGCACCGTGGGCCACCAGAGGAGTTTACGTATACTAGACACTGTTTTGGTGATCCCCATATGCCCAGAGGTTTTGTTATCATGATAAAGTTTTAGTACTTCTTCTCTTTCGTTCTCAGGTACAAAGAGTTTCGCAGGAGGTCTCCCCCAGGAGCTGTACCCTGGGCGGTCTGCAATCTTAACATCAGAGGAGACGAGACACTAATCGTGGTAAGGGCTATAATTCTTTCTTGGGGTACAATGGGATGCTGATCTTGGATGTTATGTTCGTAGGATTCGTATTGTCTTGACAATGCGTCTGCTTTAATGTTTCTTGACCCAGGTCTATATGTGAGGACGAAATTAAAGCTTGAAAGAAACAACGACCATCTCGCTTGTCTGGCATTTAACCGTTTAGCGTCTCCAATGTACGTAAGATTCTTATGATCGGTTATGATGACAATGGGGTCCCTAGACCCCTCCAATAAGTATCTCCATTCCGTCAAGGCTGCGATAACTGCTAACAACTCTCTATTTCCGATATCATAGTTCCTCTCTGCCGGGACAACTTTCGGGAATAGAAGCCGCATGGATGCAAGGGTTTGTCGGGTGCCTCCCTTTGGGACAAGACTGCACCAAGACCTAGCTCGGAGGCGTCAACTTCAACCTGGAAAGGCAGAGCCGGATCTGGATGTCGGAGAACAGGGGCAGTTGTGAATGCCTGTTTAAGTGCCTCAAAGGCTTGACTGGCCTGGGGTGTCCATTTCTGATTCGCCACCCCTTTTTTAGTCATAGCCGTGAGGGGAGCTACCAAGCCGAAAAGTTTTTAATGAACCTCCGGTAGTAATTAGTAAACCCCAGAAACCTCTGGATGGCTTTAAGCCCTTGGGGTAAAGGCCAGTCAAGAATCGCTGAGAGTTTTTTAGGATCCATTTGGAAACCTTCAGGGTTTATTATATACCCAAGGAAGTGCACTGTCTCTATGTCGAATAAGCATTTCTCTAATTTACAATATAACCCAGCCCTCAATAATCTCTTCAACACTTGTTGCACATGGACGTGATGGGTGTCCTTATCAGGAGAGTATATCAGGATGTCGTCCAGATATACTATAACGAACGTTTGCAGAAAGTCCCGTAGGGTGTCGTTTATGAGGTCCTGGAAAACGGCTGGCGCATTGCATAACCCAAAGGGCATCACCAGGTATTCATAATGCCCGCTACGTGTATTAAAAGCCGTTTTCCATTCATGCCCCTTCTTAATCCTGACCAGGTTGTACGCTCCGCGTAAATCAAGCTTCGTATAAATACGGGCCCCTTTTAATCGGTCGAACAATTCTGTTATAAGAGGTATTGGATATGCATTTCTTATGGTAATCCTATTCAAACCTCTATAATCGATGCAAGGTCGCAGGTCACCCTCTTTTTTGGAAACGAAAAAGAAACCTGCTCCTGCTGGAGAGGAGGATCGTCTGATAAATCCTCGCTCTAGATTCTCCCTTATATATTCCTCCATAATGTCGTTTTCCTTTTGTGACAAAGGGTATACGTGTCCTCTAGGAGGCATAGTACCAGGGAGCAACTCTATAGCACAGTCATAAGGACGATGCGGTGGTAGGACCTCAGTCCTGGTTTTAGAGAACACCTCCTTTAGCGCCATATAACATTCAGGGACTTCGGTGGACAAAGGAGGTGCTGTAGCAATATTGAGGCTACCAATCACAGTAACCCTGCCCAGGCACTTAGACTGGCAACTAGGACCCCAACACTTTATATCTCGCTGGGCCCAATCAATCACCGGGTTATGCTCTATTAACCATGGGAACCCAAGAACGACAGGACATGAGGGAGAGTCGATAATCTGGAATCGTATGGTTTCACGGTGCAGAACTCCCGTAGTCATGCATACATCAATAGTGTCGTGTGAGTGATATGGGGACATGACAGGGGTTTTCCGTCTATGGCTTCCACCATTAGAGGCCTCTCCTTTAGAACCAGAGGTAAGAGGTTTTTGGCGGCAAAACATCTGTCCATAAAATTACCTGAGGCTCCAGAGTCTAGGAATGCCTCAGTCCAGGGCCGGTGCAAGCATTTTTGGGTACACAGGCAAACATGCATTTTGCCGCCCCCCTCCAATGAACTGACATATGCATGTAAATGTACAAAGACTACATGTGTATTACATTAGTGGTGTGTGTGTGTGTGTATGTGATGGCACTAAGTGTGGGGCAGCATAGAAACGTGTGTGAGTGGTCTGCCAGTGAAGTGAGTGTGTGAGCTGCCAGTGGAGTGAATGGAGAGCTGCCAGTGAGTGTGTGAGCTGCCAGTAAAGTGAATGGAGAGCTGCCAGTGAGTGAGTGAGCTGCCAGAGGAGTGAGTGAGCTGCCAGTAAAGTGAATGAGTGAGCTGCCATTAAAGTGAGTGAGTGAGCTGCCAGTGAGTGAGTGAGCTGCCAGTGAAGTGAGTGTGTGAGCTGCCAGTGGAGTGTGTGAGTGAGCTGCCAGTGGAGTGTGTGAGTGAGCTGCCAGTGCCAGTGCAGTGTGTGAGTGAGCTGCCAGTGGAGTGTGTGAGTGAGCTGCCAGTGGAGTGTGTGAGTGAGCTGCCAGTGGAGTGTGGTGTGAGCTGCCAGTGAAGTGAGTGAGCTGCCAGTGGAGTGTGTGAGTGAGCTGCCAGTCCAGTGGTGTGTGAGTGAGCTGCCAGTGGAGTGTGTGAGTGAGCTGCCAGTGGAGTGTGGTGTGAGCTGCCAGTGAAGTGAGTGAGCTGCCAGTGGAGTGTGTGAGCTGCCAGTGGAGTGTGTGAGTGAGCTGCCAGTGGAGTGTGTGAGCTGCCAGTGGAGTGTGTGAGTGAGCTGCCAGTGGAGTGTGTGAGTGAGCTGCCAGTGGAGTGTGTGAGTGAGCTGCCAGTGGAGTGTGGTGTGAGCTGCCAGTGAAGTGAGTGAGCTGCCAGTGGAGTGTGTGAGTGAGCTGCCAGTGGAGTGTGTGAGTGAGCTGCCAGTGGAGTGTGTGAGTGAGCTGCCAGTGGAGAGAGTGAGTGAGCTGCCAGTGGAGAGACTGAGTGAGCTGCCAGTGGAGAGAGTGAGTGAGCTGCCAGTGGAGAGAGTGAGTGAGCTGCCAGTGGAGAGTGAGTGAGCTGCCAGTGGAGTGTGTGAGTGAGCTGCCAGTGGAGTGAGCTGCCAGTGGAGTGTGTGAGTGAGCTGCCAGTGGAGTGAGCTGCCAGTGGAGTGTGTGAGTGAGCTGCCAGTGGAGTGTGTGAGTGAGCTGCCAGTGGAGTGTGTGAGTGAGCTGCCAGTGGAGAGAGTGAGCTGCCAGTGGAGTGTGGTGTGAGCTGCCAGTGAAGTGAGTGAGCTGCCAGTGGAGTGTGTGAGTGAGCTGCCAGTGGAGTGTGTGAGTGAGCTGCCAGTGGAGTGTGTGAGTGAGCTGCCAGTGGAGAGAGTGAGTGAGCTGCCAGTGGAGAGAGTGAGTGAGTGAGCTGCCAGTGGAGAGAGTGAGTGAGCTGCCAGTGGAGTGTGTGAGTGAGCTGCCAGTGGAGTGAGCTGCCAGTGGAGTGTGTGAGTGAGCTGCCAGTGGAGTGAGCTGCCAGTGGAGTGTGTGAGTGAGCTGCCAGTGGAGTGTGTGAGTGAGCTGCCAGTGGAGTGTGTGAGTGAGCTGCCAGTGGAGTGTGTGAGTGAGCTGCCAGTGGAGAGAGTGAGCTGCCAGTGGAGTGTGTGAGTGAGCTGCCAGTGGAGTGTGTGAGTGAGCTGCCAGTGGAGAGAGTGAGTGAGCTGCCAGTGGAGAGAGTGAGTGAACTGCCAGTGGAGTGAGCTGCCAGTGGAGTGTGTGAGTGAGCTGCCAGTGGAGTGAGTGAGTGAGCTGCCAGTGGAGTGAGTGAGTGAACTGAGTGAGTGAGCTGCCAGTGGGTGGTGTCAGTGTGCGCTATGTATGATTAGTGCATTAGGCTGGAGCCACACAAGCACAGAAAGAACGTCCATGAGAATGGACTTCTTTCCGCACAGATGCCCATGTGGCCGCCTCGCTGTGTGTATGTTCGTACACACAGCTCTACAAAGCACAAGCCTCTTATGGAAGATCGCGCTTTCTAGACCCGTCTGTTTGTCGTTTTGGCTTGACAGGGAGGAATACAGCACGTCCATAGTAATGTGTATTACTAGTACACATGTTACATCGTGTGCTTTTCCCAGTCGATCCATTGTAACGCTACATTGGGCACTGGGGGGTCGCAACAGAAGCACTTAAAGGGTTAGTCAGAGAACACTGAAATTTTGGTGCTCTCTCGTTCGGCGCACTTCTGCGAGTTCAATTCGCTGACCTGCAGAAAATTAAACATTCACCGGAGGGTCCCTGAAGTGTGCCGAAGGGATCTGCCAATCAACCCGCCGACGACGATCTTGCCGAATGCAGCTGCTAAAAAAAGCCAATCAGCCGCCAAACTGAAGGTAAAAAAAACAGAAAACATCAATATTAAAAAAAGGCATTTAAAACAAAAAATGCATGGAAATAATAAAAAAGGTCCTATAAAAAAATAACAAAAAAGGTCTGTTACAGAAGAATAAAAGCCATTAAAAAAAATGGGAATCAAAAATTTGGCCTAAAAATACAGAAAATTACTAAAAATTCTATATAATAAAATGAATAAAAGATTTTGCTGCAAATGAAAGGAATAAAAAAATAATAGAAACAATATTTTTCCCCATTGAATCCTATGGGATTCACTTGTTTAACCTGTCGCACTGAAAATCAGGGCATTTCACTGACATTTCGGTGCTGTTCGGCGTCTCTGAATAGATTAACCATTACTTCTCTAGGGGAGAATTTCACTGTCGCGGAAGATTGTTGAATTGCTGTGATTTGAGGCAAACTGCATTGTATTTCGCTGGCAATTCGCCAATATTTGGCAAACTGCCTGCTTTTTATTAGCTGAATTGGGAGCGATGTCTGGATTGGCTGTGAGTGATGGGAGCGATGTCTGGACTGGCTGTGAGTGATGGGAGCGATGTCTGGACTGGCTGTGAGTGATGGGAGCGATGTCTGGACTGGCTGTGAGTGATGGGAGCGATGTCTGGACTGGCTGTGAGTGATGGGAGCGATGTCTGGACTGGCTGTGAGTGATGGGAGCGATGTCTGGACTGGCTGTGAGTGATGGGAGCGATGTCTGGACTGGCTGTGAGTGATGGGAGCGGTTTCTGGACTGGCTGTGAGCGTTGGGAGACATGGTCATTATGGGAGACATT
This sequence comes from Leptobrachium leishanense, assembly GCA_009667805.1. Classification (NCBI taxonomy): domain Eukaryota; kingdom Metazoa; phylum Chordata; class Amphibia; order Anura; family Megophryidae; genus Leptobrachium; species Leptobrachium leishanense. The sequence goes on from CM019075.1 coordinate 1,644,064, forward strand.
GAGTGGGACCAGAAATTAACACTGCCCCCCCCCCCTCCAGCCTGACTCTGCAGTCAGATACAGTGAGGGAGGCAGGAGGGAAGCAGCATTTTAACTAAAACAAAAAGGGGGGAAAAAATGGGAAGAGGGAGAGAAAGGGTTAAAGGAAGGAATGTGAAGCATGAGAGTAGACAGGAGGGGGGATTACAGCTTTACAGGGAGGAGGAGGAGGAGCAGCAACACACACACACACACTGGGGCAGATATAAAAGGAAGCATACTTACACGTCCTGCGCCCCCTCCTCTGCAGCTGCAGTCTGTCTGTGCCCTGTCTCCTCCTCAGCAGCCTCTGTGTGTGCAGTGTGCATGTGGTACAGTGAGCTGCGCGGGACAGGATGCTGCCTGAAGAGGAGGAGCCAGGCGGGGAAACAGGAAGCTGCACAGAATCTGCCGCTCTGAGTGCAGTGAAGGAGCTCCAGGGAGACCATGCCTGGAGGGGGCGGACCCGGATCCTGACTGGAGGGGGCAGACACAGCCTGCACACACAGAGCGTCTGGCTGGAGAGGGAGCAGCCAAGCCACCAATGCTGTGCAAGGGGGAGGAGGATAATTATCATAATGGGCGGCACTGAAGGGAAATCCCCGGCCAGCAGTGAACGGGGAACTTGTGGCGCCCCCCAGTTTGGCACCAGGCCAGCACAGTAAGGCGGCCGCCTGTGTCGCCTTACGCTAGCGCCGGCCCTGCCTCAGTCTCGAGGTGAACCCCCTCCCAGATGAGGGAGATAGGTACCAGAATCCGGGTTTTTTTTTTTTCATCGTCCACAAAGGAGGCATACAGAGAACCGATAACCTGGGTATTAGCTGTTCTTTGACCTGATTTGTTAGTCTCACCCCTGCTACCCCTGGGTCTCTGAGGACATTGAAGGCGGAAATGATCTGCCCCGGCACAATAAAAACAGAGCCCCCTTTCTCTTCTGTGAGCTCTTTCTGCCTCTGAAATACCCGTTTTTCCTATCTGCATGGGTTCAACGGCCGGTACATCAGTCTTTGCGGTCTCCGGGTGCCTGATGTAGTGGTGTGTCTGGGTACTAAGGGCAAAGGAGGCAGGACCCTTCTGGGTCTGTCTCTGGGGTGTCTCCTTTCCCTGATTTGATCGTCCATGGCAATGCAGAAATCAACCAAATGATCCAGATGTTCTGGTAATTTTAAGGGAGCCAACTCAAACATAAAAGCCTCGTTCAGGCCTTCGGTAAAGGCTAGGGTTAAAACGTCATTCGGCCAGTGTACCTCAGAAGACAAAGTCTTAAACTCTATGCATAGTCGGAGACCCTCCTATTACCCTGTTTGATGTGAAAACAGGAATCTACCCGCATTGGTAGCCCTTCTAGAGGGATCGAAGGTACGCTTTAACTCGGAGGTAAAACCCTCATAGTCATAAATGATGGGTTTTTTATTCTCCCACAAGGGCGTGGCCCATAATAAAGCTTTTTCGGTTAGATGATTAATCAGATAGCCTACTTTGGCTTTATCAGACATACAGGACCCTGGATTGTTCTCGAACAAGATCTCGAGTTGAGTCAAAAAACCCCGACATAAGTTCGGTGTTCCATCATAGCGTACGGGTGCCTTCATACTGAGCCTACATCCCTCGGAGCGGCCGAACTGACCCTAGGCACTACTGGGTCTGGAGGGCTTGCAGTTCCAGAACTGGATCGATTTAACAGGGTTTGCAGGGCAAGAGCAATCTGGTCCATTCTATGGTCCTGCTCTTCTTGTCTGGCTGCAATACGTGTCAACTGGTTAGAGAGGTCTGCGGATCCATTGGCCCTGATGTAATGTCACGGATCCCCTGATACTAGAGTGGTGGTCCCTATACGCAGGACACTCTCTACCCTTCCGATCCTTAGAGTGGTCGGCACGACTAGACAGACTACTAGAATGGCAGTACAGAGCACATACAAGAGAGACGTCACGGATCCTTCTGCTTATCTGACTAGTGGTCCCTAGACGCAGGACACTGTCTACCCTTCCGATCCTTAGAGTGGTCGGCACGACTAGACAGACATAGAATGATACACAGGACCTTAGAATAATTAGCTCTTCCCAGACCCTAACAACACAAGGGGTAGTCTGATGTGTGCTTAGGGGTGCCCACAGACTGACCTCAATACCAGACTTAGAAGAGTTAATGCCAATACCAGGGGTTACGCACAGAATGGTTCGTTCGCCAATGCCAAGGATCATATACAGAGTGGTTCGTTCGCCAATGCCAGGGGTCATACACAGAATCGTTAGTTTGCCAATGCCAAGGGTCATACACAGAATCGTTAGTTTGCCAATGCCAGGGGTCATACACAGAATCGTTAGTTTGCCAATGCCAAGGGTCATACACAGAATCGTTAGTTTGCCAATGCCAAGGGTCATACACAGAATCGTTAGTTTGCCAATGCCAAGGGTCATACACAGAATCGTTAATTAGCCAAAATATACAAGAGCTCTGCGGGAAGTAACTACCACGTCAGGGCACCGGCGTCTCTGTGAGTCTGGGCTTTAAACCCGGCGGGTCCGCGTCTCCCCGCCAGGCCCCGCCCCCCGGCGTCCCACGTGTGCGGAAGCGACCGCAATATCACTCGGCGCCTGGCCAGCGAGCAGCGAGGAAGCTGCTGCCAGGCGCCGGGGGGGTGCGGGGGCCACCGTGACACTTTAGTTATTCCAGTTATCCTTCTGGAATAGACAGATTCATATGAGAAAGTACTCGGATTGGGTACATGGATAGTAGAGGTGGTGGCATTAGCAGAATCTAGGAGTGGAGGTAAGACAAGGATGTTCGCATCTAGCAGCATGTTCTGTACGAATACATGTTTACACTGGAGATCTTTCACGTTTTGGGCAAGGACACCAACCTGTTCAGTAAGTATAGCCACAGAGGAGACAATAGCCACATAATCTTGAGTAGTGACGGATTCAGTGGTCACATCAGTGGAAGTCTCAACAATTCTTTTATTCTGACTAACCTCATTAGCCTCTGTCATGAGATGTGGTACTTCAGCATAGACCGGGATCTCTGTGTCACATACTTCTGTAAGGACCGGAGTCTGGATAACAGGTAACTCTGTAGGACATGAAGTCTTGACATTAGACACATTGGTAGATAAGAAAACATTAGCGGCAGGTACCTTGGCATGTACCGGAGGCTCGGCAGCGGGCACCTTAGGCACGGGCACCTTAGCATGAACCGTTGTCTCGGTAGCGGGCACCTCAGCCTGGATAATGAATTTCTTCTGAACCTTATCAGCGTAGGTCTCGGTGTTCCCAAGCTCAACCTTTTGGGTGGTTGAGGGAGCTGGGTCTGGGGTGCCAGTATCAGAGGCATAGGAACAGGGAGAACTTTTTGAGGGCTGGATAGGCACAGTTGTAAACATGGCACCACAGAATAATGGATAAGGTGCTCCAGTTTTAGGTACTGCACCTTTTAGGTTCCTCTCTTTATCCAAAGAGTCAGGTAGGTAATAGGAAGCAGGTATTCCAGCTTGTGATTTTCTATAGGGTGTACCCACAGTACAGCTGAAGTTTCCTGCACGCCGACCTGGGCCACCATGGGGATGGCGGGCATACTGGAGTGGCATATCACCATTAGTGATGAGCCGAACACGCCTGAGTTCGGGTTCGTACCCGAACCCGAACATTCCAAATGTTCGAATCCGAACCCAATACAACTCAATGGGGCTGAAAATTCGTTTTTTAGAGTGCCCTCCAAGAGGGCATATATGCTAGCTATCTGCCATAAAAGGTGTATGGGGGTCCGGGTAGTGCCCTGGAGGACAGGAAACAAGGACAAAAAGTTTAAAAAAAAAACGTTTTTAAAAGGGACAGAGAGTTTTCCATGAAATAAGGGTTAAAAATAAAAACGAAAAATTCCTTCAAATATCATGCCTAGGAGGTCCCCATAACCTGCCCGTGAAGTGGCGGATTTCTAGGATGTATAGAAACGCTTGAAAACAAAAAAATGATGTTTCGAATTACGGTAAATGCTTTTCCTTTAATCTATCCATAAACAACTGCTTGGGGCGGCAGTCTGTACGAAAAGAGGAGACATTTTCGGACATGTAGAAAAAGTTTAGTGATTTTTTTGGCTAAATTATTGTGAAACTTATGCAGGCTTTGGATGAAAGTAACAATAGGTACTTTAGAATTGGGCCTTTAGCGTCGGTAACAGTGCCGTCACACCGTTACCCCTCTGAGGAATGGATATGAATCTGATACAGGCGTCAGTGGCAGTGCACCCAAATATTGTGCTTTTGGTGCCAGGCCTGCAAGTACTATCATACAGTATCCCCTCTGTAGTATTGTGGAAGAATGCAGGGGGTGGACCTTGCGGTCCTATATTAGAAAGATATGAATCTGGTAAAGGCATCAGTGCACCCAGATATTGTGCCTTTGGTGCCAGACTGCCAGGCCAGCAAGTATCATCATACAGTAATCCCTCTGTAGTATTGTGGAAGAATGCAGGGGTGCACCATGTGGTCCTATATTAAAAAGATATGAATCTGGAAAAGGAGTCAGTGCACCCAGATATTGTGCTTTTGGTGCCAGACTGCCAGCAAGTACTATTATCATACAGTAACCCCTCTGTAGTATTGTGGAAGAGTACAGGGTTGGACCCTGCTGTTCAAAAAAGTAAAATGATATAAATCTGGCACAGGCGTCAGTGCAGCCAAATATTGTGCCTTTCATGGCAGCAAGTGCATTCACACCGTAACCCTTTTGTGGTATTGTGTTAGAGTTCAGTGCTGGAGGTTTTGTGCATGCAGAAGACATCCCCGATCTATTCTGTTACGTCAGCATCAGGGGATTGATAACTGCTGATCCAGGACAAATTAATTTTTATAAATGTCAGCCGGTCTACAGAGTCGGTGGACAGACGCACTCTTTTGTCTGTGACAAAACCTCCAGCGGCACTGAACATCCTTTCGGAAAGCACGCTGGATGAAGGGTAACCTAGTAGCTGCATAGCATATTGGCTAAGTTCTGGCCAGTGATCCAATCTCAAAACCCAGTAAGCCAGTGGATCATCTGATGGAAACGTATCCAGGTCTGCCCTGGCCCCTAGGTAGTCCTGCACCATATGGTGAAGACGCTGGCAATGGGTGCCTACATTTGACGTCCCTGGGCGTCGTGGACAAAAAACATTTAAAAATGCATCAGTCAAGCGGCCCTGGCCTTCACCACTATTCCTCTGATCATCCGCAGCCTCAGAAGCACGTGTGACATCACTTGGTAACCTACCAGTGCCTGGAAAGGTGTTACACAAGTGTCGCTTTAGAGCGTCCTCAAGTTTTTTCATCCTGTGCTCCCTCTGTGCGGGCAGGATGAGCTCTGCAACTTTACCTTTGTATTGTGGATCAAGAAGGGTTGCCAACCAGTAATGATCCCTCTCCTTGATAGCACGAATCCTGGTGTCCTTTAGCAGGCTTTGCATCATAAGGGAGCCCATGCAGCGTAGGTTGGAGGTGGCATTAATTTCCGAGTCTTCCTGGTCAATGAGGATGACCGTATCGTGCACTTCCTCCTCCCAGCCACGCACTAGCCCTTGTGTTTCTGGGCGCACGAAACCCTCCCTTGAGGAATCCCCACCTTCTATGCCCCCACTACTTAAATATTCCTCCTCTTCCTCCTCCTGTCTGATCTGAGTAGGACCCGCTGGAATGCTGTCTGCGGAAAGACTGGGGCCTTGAGAGCTAAGGAAGGCCTCCTCTTCCTCCCGCTGCTCTGCCTCTAGAGCCACATCTAGAATTCCCCGCAGAGTGTGCTCCTGCAGGAACACTAAAGGAATTGTGTCACTGATGCATGCACTGTCCCTGCTCACCATCCTCGTTGCCTCCTCAAATGGTGACAGTACAGTGCATGCATCCTTGATCATCAGCCACTGCGGGGCGGGGGAAAAAAACCAAGTTGACCTGCACCTGTCCTTGTGCCATACTCACACAGGTACTCGTTGATGGCCCTCTGCTGCTTGTGCAGACGCTGCAGCATTGCTAATGTCGAGTTCCACCTGGTGGGCATGTCTCAGATCAGACGGTTTGTGGGAAGGTGGAATTCTCTTTGAATTTCTGCCAGGCGAACGCTTGCTGGGAATGACCGTCTTTAGTGGCTGCAGACTTTTCTGGCCTGGCTGAGAAGCTCTGGCAGCCGTGGGTACTTGGTTAGGAAACGCTGTACCACTAGATTTAGGACGTGTGCTAGGCATGGTACATGCCTCAATTTACCCTTGCGTAGGGCGGAGAGAAGGTTGCTGCCATTATCGCAGATGATCATTCCCAGCTGAAGCTGGCGTGGTGTTAACCATCTCTGCACCTGCCCCTGCAGAGCTAACAGAATTTCTGGCCCGGTGTGGCTCCTGTCCCCTAAACAAATCAGCTCAAGCACAGTATGGCATCTTTTTGCTTGAGCCATTGCGTAGCCCCTGCCACGCGTCGGTTTAACTGCCACTTTGCCAGAGACAGAGGAGGAAGAGGTGGTGGAGCAGACAGACCTTATACAAGCAGCTTTCTGGAGGCGTGGTGGATGAACAAGCTCCAGCACAGAGCCCCGTCTTGGATCCCTCCCAGCTGCAATCAGAGTTACCCAGTGTGCCGTGAAGGAAATGTAACGACCCTGTCCATGCTTGCTGGACCACGTGTCTAAAGTCACATGCACCTTGGTTGCTGACTGCCTTTCCCAATGACTGGATAACATTGTCTTCCACGTGCTGGTATAGTGCTGGAATGGCCTTGTGTGAAAAGTAATGGCGTTTTGAAACCTGCCATTGTGGTACAGCACATTCAGCAAATTCACGGAAGGGAGCAGAATCCACCAGCTGGAAAGGCAGCAGCTGCAATGTGAGTAATTTTGCTAAGCTGGCATTTAGACGCTGTGCTTGGGGATGGTTGGGACTATATTTTTTCTTACGCTGCAGCAGCTGCGGCAACGTAATCTGACTGCGTAAATCTTCAGCTGATGGGAGGATGTCACATCGTGAGGAAGGACCTAGTACATCCATTACTGTAGCATCATCCCTGTCAGTGGAGGTTGTAGGTAATGACATACAGTGGGGGTAGAGACAGATGAGGAGGAGGACCTACGCAAAGTTTTGCGCCAACGGGATGTGTGGCAGGTGTTCATATGCCGCCTCAAGCACGTGGTACCCAAGTGTCCGGTGTCTTTCCCACGCTTAAGCCTCATCTGACATAGATTACAAATAGCAACGCTGCGCTCTACTGCACATTTCTTAAAGAACTCCCAGACAACAGAGTTCCTGCGTGTGTTCTTTGAGACAACAGCGCTCTGCACCGGAGCAGCTCTGACATGTGATGCCTTGGACTGGCTAGTGCTACGATTGGTCACAGAGGATGTTGTGCCTCGTGTTTGCTGTGCCTCCTCCTCCCCTCTTCCTCACTTAATTCCTCTGTTCGATCAGGCACCCAGGTGGAGTCAGTGACCTCATCATCATGGTCATCATCACCCCTATCTCCTCGTCACTGGAGCCAACTTGGCAGTATGCTGCAGCTGCTGGGGCAACATGAGTGCCAGTTATTTGTGTGTCATCACTGGCACCCCCTTCCTCTAGGTTGATTATACTTCCTTCCTCAACCTCAGAGATTGAATCAGAGCACTGTACTTGCTGCGCATCCTCAAGCAGCATGTCACTCTCATTGTAGTCAAACAATTCAGCTGACTCCTCCGTGTGTGATAGCGAGGCTACAGCAGGAGTAGCTGTGGACATGGAGGCTGCATTAGATGCTTTTGCAGCTGAGGTGGACTGTAAAGCACTAGAAGCCTGGCTGGCAGAGGACTCGGAGGATGAGGATGGCCTGGTTAGCCAATCCACCAAGTCCTCTGTATGTTGCTGCTGCTTAAGACGGCCAGCACCAGTTAGAAAGGAAAAAGCGTGCCCCTGCAGAGGATGCACCACGTCCACCACGACCAGAGGCACATCCTCCCGACACAGGGGCTGCTTGCCCTCTTATCTGTGTCTGGGAGCGTCTGCCTGTCCTTTTTGTTCTTTCAGACATGGTGAGTGATATATAGATTAAATATATACAGAACTCTGATTCAACTCTGGTATAAAGACTAAAGATTTAAAGAACTCTGGTATAACTCAGTGAGACACCCTGATAGCTGGCAGCCAGTGACAAGACACAGATTACAATTCCCTCCTATAAATCAGTGAGACCCCCCTGATGGTGGCAGTGAGAATACACAAATTACAATTTTCATAAATCTGCTAGAAGTATGTGGGACCCCCTGATGGGTGGCAGTGAGAAGCCACAGATTACAAGTCTCAGAAACCTCCTATAAATCAGTGTGACCCCCTGATGGGTAGCAATGAGAAGCCACAGATTACAAGTCTCAGAAACCTCCTATAAATCAGTGAGACCCCTTGATGGGTGGCAGCCAGTGAGAACACACCGGATTATAACAATTCCCAAATATTTTGTATTAATTAGTGACCCCAAAATACTTGCTGGCAGTGACAAGAGACAGATCACCTCAATTCCCAGATATTTAGTAAAAATTAGTGACCCCCCAAAATACTGCGTGGTACTGGCTGTGTGACAAGACACAGATCACCTCAATTCCCGAATGTTTTGTAGAAATTTGTGAGACCCCCAAAATACTTGCTGGCACCAGTGACAAGACACAGATCACCTCAATTCCCAAATGTTTTGTGGAAATTTGTGAGACCCCAAAATACTTGCTGGCAGTGACAAGACACAGATCACCTCAATTCCCAAATGTTTTATAGAAATGAGACCCCCCCCAGTAGCGTGGCAGACCGGCAGTAAGAACACACAACAACAATCTCCTATGAAATCTCCTCTCAAATGCGTGGTGAAGCCGTGCGTGGAAACCTTATATAGTGTGCTGTGGGACTTCGCTCTGTGAGCCCATGATTGGGCAAAATTTGCCCAATCAGGACTCTGAGCCGTGATTGGCATACTGTTGAACCTGTTTTGCACCAGACCTGTGGTCAGGTGCAAGGCTGTAGCCAATTACGAGCTTCAGGCCAGTGGGAAAATGCATTGTGGTCCATTGTGGTCGAACATGCGCCGAACACCCGGAAATGTTCGGAGTTCGCGAGCAGACCGAACAGGCCAAGTTCGGTCCGAACTCCGAACCGTCCGAACCGAACAGCTCATCTCTAATCACCATCAGAGTCAGCGCTGATTCTATCCCCTGATCCAGATCCATATGAAGGATGGCAAGGCAAATATGGTGGTTTGTTTTGCTGGCTGAGAATGGTGGGTGTCTCAGTAGAAGCCAGAGCAGATCCAATCTGTATGGGTATAGGGGAATCATAATCCATGGTTGTAGAAGGGGTACACTCCATAGGCTGGATAGGATCAAATTCTGGGTATACAGCGGGTTCAGCCTCCATGGGCTCAAGAGGGTAATAATCCTCTGCTGAGCTTGGTTTTGGGGGCACAAGTTTATTTACTTTGGCATGGGTGGTCTTACGTGAAACATTAGGTGGAATTTCTTTTAGTGCTGGTTTGGTCACTGGAAGGTTCTTGATAGCAGGTTTGGTAGGCGTAGATTGGGGCACTGGGGCGGATTTCTTGGGATGAGATTTCACAGGAAGCAAACGGATGAATCAGAATAACAGGCAAGCAACAGATTCTATAGGTTGGTTCCAGGGGTTGCTTGAAAAGAGAGTTCCACTTGAGAGCGGGGGTTCCAGAGCGGGGTGTACTTGAGAGCGGGGCTTCCACTTGAGAGCGGGGTACCTTTTGAGAGTGGGGGTTGCACTTGAGAGCGGGGTACCTTTTTGAGAGCGGGGGTTCCACTTGAGAGCGGGGTACCTTTTGAGAGCGGGGGTTCCACTTGAGAGCGGGGTATCTTTTGAGAGTGGGGGTTCCACCTGAGAGCGGGGTTTCCACTTGAGAGCGGGGGTTCCACTTGAGAGCGGGAGTTTTAGTAAGCTGGAGACAGGATGACAGATATACAAAGCTCTTGGGAGAGCCGGCTTCTTCTTTTACAGACAAGCTGAATTAAATAATGAAGGAAGGTGTTGTGTTTGCTCCACCCTTAAATAGTGATAGATTGAACAGAAGGGTAGGAGCACCGGTATCTGCTATGGTGAATGGCAAGGTCCAAAATAGTGCAAAAATCAAAGCTGAAAGGGGGCTGCCAGGTTATTGGCAGGAAGGACCAGTCTTTGGTTAATTCTTCTTGCGACGCCTGCTGCTAGGACCATGACACTGATAGACTGAAGAGGCAGAGTACTTATTCTGACTCAGATCGTTGTATAGCGATTTATCCCTTGCAGAGACCTCTATGCCTGGCCTGTATAAGTAGATGCAATCACCGAGGACAATCCTTATCAGATAGCTGAACTCACCAGAACACCGTTTATTTCCACGACTTGCTTTATTCCATATATCAGATTACAGCAGATCACAGGATACAGCAGATGATGAAATGAGATGTTCTTTGCGGTCAAAAAATGATTCTGTCCTAACTTGAGGATGAATATACATATGCTGCTGGATAACTACACCATGCTGCAGCTCTTACAAGAAGGAAGGGTGGAACTAAACATACACAGGAAGTGCATCATCATAAAGCGAGGGAAAAAAGAAGGAAAGCATGTACAATACAGAAAGACCACTAGGTGGCAGCATAAGGCAGCATAAGGATATCTATACACTATAAATCCCCATCTAAATGAATAACTGTAACAGCACACTCCCCGTCTGGCATTGAAAATGTCACTATATAAACATCATAACGGTAGTTATGCAAGTGCAAATAACGACAGTGTAATTTGCTAGATGTCTTGAAAACCTAAGTAAGCTCAGTCTCCAAGCGGTAAGAGCAAAATAAGTTCCGTGATAGGTCTGATAAAAGTCTTTACAGTTCCTTGTCTTGCGACCTTCACCTCCACCTTACGTACCTTACCATCATCGCTAGATATGCTCTTTTTAATAAGTCCCATAGGCCACTCTATCCTTTCGGCTTGCTGGTCCTTGAGGAGAACGAGATCTCCAACTTGAACGTTCGGGTTCAGGCGTTGCCATTTCCTGCGTCCTTGCAGAGTGGAAAGATACTCCATCTTCCAACGATTCCAGAAGCAGTTGGCAAGGTGTTGTACTCGCTTCCACTGGTCGTAGCACATTTTTCCTGCTTTAAAGTTTCCAGGTGGAACAGGAACAGTCCCGAGTTTCTGGGTAAGAAGAGTAGCTGGAGTAAGGATGGTTGGGTTCTCTGGATCTGTAGACACTGGAACAAGTGGTCTAGAATTGATTATGGCAGATGCTTCTGCCAGGAAGGTGATTAGAATCTCATGGGTGAGTCTTGTGGAGTTCAAGTCCATAAGCATTGAGTCCAGTATTTTACGTGTAATGCCTATCATTCTCTCCCATGAACCACCCATGTGGGAAGAATGAGGAGGATTGAAAATCCATGTACAGCCCTTTTCAGCTAAAAGGTCTTGGATAGGCCTTGAGTTAAGCTGCAACTCTCGACAGGCTCCAACAAAATTAGTTCCACAATCAGATCTCAATGTCTTGACTGGACCTCTAATGGCGAGGAATCGTCTTAGGGCATTAATGAAACTTGAGGTATCCATAGATTCTATTACTTCGATGTGTACTGCACGCACACTCATACAGGTGAACATCACTGCCCATCGTTTACTATTTGCTTGGCCACCTCGAGTTCTGCGGGCTGTTACCATCCATGGTCCAAAGACGTCCAGACCGACATGAGTGAAGGGTGGGTCAGTGCTTACTCTGTCAGCTGGCAAATCTGCCATTTGCTGTTGCTGCTGTTCCCTCTCAGTTTGCGGCACTGAACACAGCTGTGCAGTGTAGCTGTAATCTGTCTTTTTGCTCCTACAATCCAAAGGCCTGCAGCTCTTATGGCACCTTCTGTGAAGTGTCTACCTTGGTGCTTAACTCCTTCATGGTAGTGCCGTATGAGCAAAATGGAGACGTGGTGGCGAGCAGGTATGATGAGAGGATTCTGTTCTTGCTCTCCCAACTTAGCCTTGTTTAAACGTCCACCGACCTTTAGCATGCCATCATTGTCGATGAATGGGTTCAAATTAGCAATTGGACTGTTTCTTAGAACGTCCGTCTTGTCACAAATGCATTTAATTTCTGAGCCGAAGACATCCTGTTGTACACTGCGTATTATGATCAGTTCGCCTTCAGCAATATCCCTTGCAGAAAGAAACCTTTGGCACGTGTGCCAACCTTGACAGTGAGCCTCTGCGGGCTTCGTGTGGAAGCAGTGTGCAATATGGACTAACCTCGCGATGGTGCGTACAAGCCTTGTCCACTTGGAGAAACGTTCAAAGCGTTGACAGCCAAGACGAGTCTTTGTGCAGTTCTGGTGAGAAGAGTCTTAACCTCAGGACGAATATCTGGATCTTCGTCAGGATTTTGAAGACCAAAGACGTCAGCTGTTGTTTCTTCTGGATGAGCCAGCAGGAAATCAGGACCTGTCAACCAAGAAGAATTTGCAAAGACACTTGTGGACACTGGCCTGGTGGCATGATCTGCAGGATTAAGTTCGGATGGAACATAATGCCATTGTTCAGGCTTAGATGTTTTCCTGATTCTTTCTACACGGTTGCTGACATAGACATAGAAACGTTTAGTCTGGTTGTATATGTAGCCTAAAACGACCTTGCTATCTGTGTAGAATTTGATGTCGTCCATCTGAACGTCTAGCTCTTGTAGTACGAAATCTGCAACTTCTACGGCTAGCACAGTCCCACAAAGTTCAAGCCTGGGAATTGTGTGTTCAGGCTTAGGTGCTAACTTAGCCTTCCCAAACAGAAATCCTATGTGGGTTTGATTGGAGGAGTCTCTTACCTTAAGGTAGGCGACAGCTGCTATGGCTTCTGTAGATGCATCTGAGAAGATGTGAAGTTCCTTTCTCTGACTTGTGGCAAGAGAAGCTGGAGTGTAGCAGCGTGGTATGTGAATTCCATCTAAGGCATGTAGAGATTGCTTCCAGGAATTCCACTTTGAAAGCTTGTCTACTGGTAGTGGAGCATCCCAATCTGTAATAGTCTCTGAGAGCTGTCTAAGTAAGGATTTACCCTGTATGGTAATGGGAGCCACGAATCCCACTGGATCGTATAAACTGTTCACCACCGACAGAACACCACGTTTGGTAAATGGCTTGTCTGCAGAGCCGACTTGGGAGCCGAAGGTGTCCTTTAATAAGTCCCACCGCGCAGGCCTAGGCTTCTCTGTACGGGTGGCATGTCCATTCCCAGATTTAAGTCCTTAAACCCTGTGGCATAGTCACCAGGTTGAAAGGCCTTCATGACAGCAACACTATTTGAAGCAATCTTGTGTAGTCTGAGGTTAGCTTCAGAAAGCATACCTTGTGTCCTTTGGAGCAGGTCTATGGCTTCTTCATTTGTGGGTAAGGATTTAAGTCCGTCGTCCACGTAGAAGTCTCTTTCAACGAAGTGTAGAGCATCTTCTCCATACTCCTTTTCTCCGTCAAGAGCAGTCCTTCGTAGACCATATGTGGCAACAGCAGGTGAGGGACTATTTCCGAAGACGTGTACCCTCATGCGGTATTCAATCATCTCATTGTCCATGTTGTTGTCACGGTGCCACAGAAACCTCAGGAAGTTCCTATGGTCTTTTTGTACAATAAAACAATGAAACATTTGTTCAATATCAGCAGTTATGGCGACTGGCTCCCTTCTGAACCTCATGAGTACACCTACAAGGTTGTTGGTCAGGTTAGGACCAGTGAGAAGAACATCGTTCAGGATATGCCTTGATGCTTGGCACTGGAGTCAAATACTACCCTGATTTGTTTTGGCTTGCGTGGATGATATACTCCGAAGAAAGGCAGGTACCAGCACTCCTCATGTTCTCGAAGAGGTGGAACTGGTTCAGCGTGATTATTGTCAAAGATCCTTTTCATAAAGGCGATGAAATGGTCCTTCATTTCAGGTCTGTTCTTTAGTGTTCGTTGTAGTGACTTGACTCTGGATAAAGCTTGTTCACGATTGTTTGGGAGTTTGACCCTCGCAGCACGAAGAGGTAATGGTGCTACCCAGCTGTTAGACTCATCCTTGAAGAATTCTTTGTCCATTACTTTGATAAATTCTCTGTCTTCAACTGATAAAGCTGTTTTGTTGTCATCGCTTGTAGTACAAAACACTGTGGTACCTAGGTTGTCATCACAGAGGATAGGAGTGACGTCGGACACGCAGATTATGTCAAGAGGCTTCTCCTTTACGTCATAATGGTGAGGACACGGTTTGAAGTGGGATACACATCCGTTTCCTAACATGTGAGTTTTGAATGAGTGGATCTCAGATGACGTGTGCATTTTATCCAAGCATACATTGCCCACTATTACCCAGCCCAGGTCAAGTCTTTGTGCATAAGGGGCATCGTCTGGTCCGTCGCACTGTTCGCGTACTTTATGTACTCTGAGAATGTCTCTTCCTAGCAGGACCAAGATTTCAGCATTCATGTCCATTACTGGAATCTCATCTACAAGATGCCTTAAGTGCGGATGATGATATGCAGCCTCTGGAGTAGGAATCTCTTCCCTTTCGTCTGGTATCTGGTCACATTCAACTAATGTTGGTAGGAGTATTCCCTCTCTCCCCTTGACGTGAGAGACCATAACCCGTTGGCCCTTCTGCCGAAAGTCTCTACACGACCAGAACAGGTTCTGAGAGTATACGGTGTTGCGTGTCCCTTTATGCCGAAGATCTCAAAGAATTTAGGCTTAACAAGCGATCTGTTGCTCTGTTCATCTAATATGGCATACATCTTCGTGGCTTTCTCAGGTTGACCCTCTGGGTATATCTTGACTAGGCATACCTTGGCACAGCATTTGTAATCTAAGCCTTCTCCACAGACCTCCGTGCATGAAGAAGAAATATTCCCTATAGTCGGAGCATTACCTTGTTGCTCCCCGCCATGATTTGAGACAGGTGCAGAGGTAGGTAGCTGCTGTGGGTTGTCTGGAAGTGGAGTGGGTGCATAGCTGTAACATGTCTGTCGCTGCTGCATTCTGTGCACTTGATGACAACTTTACAGTCTTTAGCAAAATGTCCATAAGACGCGCAGCACCTGTAGCATACCCCAAGTTTTTTTTTTTTTGAGTAAAATGTTTTTATTTTTCAAAAAGAACAAAAACTAAGGGTACAGAAAGAAAAGGTGTGGAAAGTACATTACACATCAGGGGTACATATACAGTGTTTCTATAATCAAATGCGACAACATAAATCCGTGGCTATCGAAATCAATATGTGCTCCACTGAACGGCACTGAAAGCTGAGCGTCGCATAGATATGTTTTCAGAATTTCGCGCACATATCCACACAGTAAAAAAAAAAAAAAACTAATAAATGGGGGGGAAGGTAGGGGAATACCAGGAGGTCAATCTGAGGATACTTTGTTCAAGAGAGGGGGCAAGACCAGCACTGCAAGGCCAAACATCAACACTTTCTTATATTACCTCACAACCCGCACGCTTCATATAATTTATGTATATCCCATATTGCCCAAGGATCCTTCTTGGGGACGTCCACCACACATGCTATTTGCTTTAGTATCAAGTCACGGTATTTATTTAGTAATTGCGTTAATTGGCGTAGTGTCGGCACCACATCCGATTTCCAGTGTCGAGCAAGAAGTAACAGGGTCGTGGAAACTATAATGAACATCATACGAAGATGTGGACGAGGCAAATGAACCATGCCCAACAGTATAACCTCAGGCGAGCACGGAATAGATCGGCCGAGCACTTCGGTAAGTAGAGACGATACATCCCTCCAGACAGGTGTCACCTTGGAGCAGTGCCACCATATATGTCCCATCGTTCCCTCCCCATCGGAGCACCTCCAACACACATTCGAGACCTGAGGGGCGAATCTATGGAGCCTGCTTGGTGTCAAGTACCAACCGTACATCATTTTCCGTTGCGTTTCTATCAGGTGGCGCATCTAGTTGCACCCACCGCAAACATGTGGGCCTGTGCCCATTGCGTGGGTGTAAAGGTCTTAGACAGCTCACCCTCCCAGGCATCCTGGAACGTCCAGCGTACGCTGTTTGTGGGGTGTTCAGTATCTTATAAAAATGTGAAATGGGTTTGATGGTAGAATGAGGATCCAAGCAGAACAACTCAGTAGTCGAAAGTAGGGGTATGGTGGCCCGTAGCCCAGACACTACATTTTGAGATCCTACATAGGACATTAACTGCATATGTGATAGGAAGAGAGAAGAGGGTATATTAAATTTCTGTTGTAGATCCTGAAGGGCAGGCCAGCCGCTGGTGTGAAGAGGTGATGCAGGTGTGTCACTCCCCTTTGCAGCCAGGGACCCATTTGAAAGTGTGGTATTAGATAATGGAGAGCTGATATTGGGGTCGCCATGGGCAATCGAGGATGTGCCGTAAATAGCGGGAGACAGCGGTCCCATGCTTTGAAATGTAACTCTGTGGATGGGAGTACATGGGGTGTGAGTGATACCCCAAGTTTTTGAAGAATCTCCCTGCGCTCTTGTAAAGTCTTTGTCCTAAGGCCACGACATTTCTTTAAAGGGTGAGGCTTCTTGTGAATAGGGCACTGACGATTAGGGTCTTTATCGCTATCACCTGAATCCCTCTGGTTTGCACGAGAGGACACGGGTGGTGAGATGTCTGTCCTTTTAACAGATATTGTTCTATTAAAGTCTCTACGTTTAGCCGCTGTGTTATCATACCTTGATGCGGATGCTGGTGATGATGAAGCTGGCAAGTTGGTTTCGCTGAAGCTGGGATCGTTTCTTGTCCAGGCTTGTTCGCTGATGAACCTGCAAAAATATGAGAATGGAGGGAAGGATACGTTATAGTCTCTTTTGTATCTTGAGCCGTGTTGCGCCCATTTCTCTTGCAGGCCGTATGGCAGTTTAGACGCCACTGGATTGACACCATGAGCAGTGTCCAGGAAGCTTAGTCCAGATAGACGTGGGTCTGTCTTTGCCAACTCTAGCTCCATGAGGAGATCACTCAGTTCCTGGAGCTTTCGATAGTCCTTGTTACCTATTTTTGGGAAGTTTTGCAGTCTCTTGAACAGAGCGCCTTCTATGGCTTCAGCGCTGCCGTATGCTTGCTCAAGTCTTGCCCACGCAGCAACGAGACCTGCATCCGGGTGGTCAACATGTACTGTTCTCAGTCTTTTAACACGATCTGTGGATTCTGGCCCCAGCCACTTTATGAGCAAATCAAGTTCCTCCTTGTGTCACGGATCCCCCTGATAATCAACAGTGTGGTCCCTTTACGCAGACCGCTCTCTACCCTTCCGATCCTTGAATGGTCGGTGATACTAAACAGACAAATAACCAGACAGTATATGAATAAGGGGTAACACCAGACAGAGGTATGGAATAGGGTATTGTCACGAATCTTTCTGACTGCTAAGATATAAATCTCTTTATGCAACTCCCTTTCTACTCTTCCGATCCTTGAATGGTCGGTAAAGCTATAAAGGCAACGAAACAGGTAACAGACAAAGAAAGGGAAATACCAGACAGGGGTACAGACCAGATCACAAGTCCTCCCTAGGACTTTAGTAATAGCAGAGGTAGGCTGATGCGTGCTTAGGGTGCCACACAGACTGACCTCGGTACCAACGTTAAGGGCAGAACCTAGAACAGAGTATATGCAAACGCCAGGAGTCATACACAGAGGGGTACGTTTGCCAATGCCAGGAGTCATACACAAGGAGGTTCGTTTGCCAATGCCAGGGGTCGATACACAGGAGGGTTCGTTTGCCAATGCCAGGGGTCGGTACACAGGAGGGTTCGTTTGCCAATGCCAGGGGTCGATACACAGGAGGGTTCGTTTGCCAATGCCAGGGGTCGGTACACAGGAGGGTTCGTTTGCCAATGCCAGGGTTCAATACACAAGAGGACACGTTCAGGAAAATACCACAAGAGCTCTGCGGGATGTGAATACCACGCCAGGGCACCGGCGCACGGGAGAGACCGGGACTCAAACCCGGCGGGTCCGCGCCACAGCGCCAGGCCCCGCCCCCGGCGCCCCACGCGAGCGGGCCCGGAAGCGCCCACACCCGGCGCCCGGCCAGCGAGCAGCGAGGAAGCCGCTGCCAGGCGCCCCATCCCCCGGATCCCCGTGACAGAACCCCCCCCTCCAGGGGCGGCCACTGGACGACCCCCAGGGGCACGGGGGTGTGCGGAATAGAAGGCCCTCACCAGCCTAGGAGCATGGACTTCCGCAGCCGGTACCCAAGAACGATCCTCTGGGCCGTACCCCACCCAATCAACCAAATACTGCAAGGACCCCCTAGACAGCCTGGCACCCAGAATGGCCTTAACTTCGAATTCCTCCTCGCCCTCCACAGAGACAGGAGGCGGTGGAGCATGGACTTTGGTGTACCGGTTACATAACAGTGGCTTCAAAAGGTTTACATGGAACACATTGTGTATTTTAAAATGGGGGGGTAACGCCAAAGCATAGGAGACAGGGTTGAGTCGCCGTAGAATCTTATAGGGGCCGATATACCTAGGAGCCAACTTCATGGAAGGCACTAAGAGCTTAATGTTACGTGAAGACAGCCAAACCCTGTCCCCAACGTGATACACGGGTGCCTGCCTCCTGTGTCTGTCGGCCTTAGTTTTCTGAATGGTACTACTTTCCTCCAGTGCCCGTCTCACTCTTCCCCAAGTCTCCTTCAATGATGCCAGTTGTTTATCTAAAGCAGGAATCGTGGAATCAGGAAACATGGCGGGGAGCACGGGAGGATCAAAGCCATAAACAGTAAAGAAAGGAGAGTGACCTGAGGATTCACTCACTGCGCTGTTAATAGCATATTCTGCCCACGGTAGCAGATCTGACCAGTTATCTTGCGGTTCTGAGATGAAGCACCTGAGATATTTCTCTACGTTTTGGTTTGCTCGTTCTGCTGCTCCATTAGTCTGCGGGTGATAAGCCGAAGAGAAAGAGAGGTCTATCCCCACGTTCTTACAAAATCCCCTCCAGAATCCGGAGATGAATTGGGTCCCCCTATCAGAGACTATCTCCTGAGGGACACCGTGAATGCGGACCACATTGGCAATGAATATGGGCACCAGTTCAGCTGCCGAAGGTAGTTTCTGAAGAGGACATAGTGACCCATCTTGGAAAATCGATCTATGATCGTAAGTATCACTGTATTCCCTCTTGACTCAGGTAGCTCTACTATAAAATCCATGGCTATATGTGACCAGGGTCGTTCGGGGATCGGCAAAGGCTGGAGTAAGCCAATGGGTGCTGTCTTGGGACTTTTCTGCCTTGTGCACACTTCGCACACGGCAATGTAATCTTTGACGTCTCGGCGCAACGTGGGCCACCAGAGGAGTTTACTGATGCTAGACACAGTCTTGGTGATACCCATATGCCCGGAAGTTTTATTGTCATGATAGATGCTGAGTACCTCTTCTCTTTCGTTCTCAGGTACAAAGAGTCTCGCGGGAGGTTTTCCCCCAGGAGCTGCACCCTGGACGGTCTGCAACCTTTTCATTAGAGGAGACGAAACACTAATCGTGGTAGCGGCTATAATCCTCTCCTGGGGAACAATGGGATGCTGATCTTGGATATTATGTTCATAAGACTCATATTGTCTCGACAATGCGTCTGCTTTAATGTTTCTGGACCCAGGTCTATAGGTAAGCACGTAATTAAAACTTGAAAGAAACAATGACCATCTCGCTTGTCTGGAGTTTAAACGTTTGGCATCTCCAATGTACGTGAGATTCTTATGGTCGGTTATGATAACAATGGGGTCCTTAGACCCTTCTAATAAGTATCTCCATTCTGCCAAGGCCGCGATGACTGCTAATAACTCTCTATTTCCAATGTCATAGTTCTTCTCTGCTGGAGACAACTTTCGAGAATAGAAGCCGCATGGATGCAAGGGTTTGTCAGGAGCCTCCCTTTGGGACAAGACTGCACCAAGGCCTAGTTCGGAGGCGTCAACTTCTACTTGGAAAGGCAGAGCCGGATCTGGATGCCGGAGAACAGGGGCAGTAGTAAAGGCTTGCTTTAGTGTCTCAAAGGCTTGAGTGGCTTGAGGTGTCCATTTCTGATTTCCCACCCCTTTCTTTGTCATAGCCGTGAGAGGGGCCACCAAGGCCGAAAAATCTTTAATGAACCTTCTGTAATAGTTCGTAAACCCCAGAAACCTCTGAATGGCTTTAAGTCCTTGGGGTAAAGGCCAGTCGAGAATAGCTGAGAGCTTCTTAGGGTCCATTTGAAACCCTCCAGGGGTTATGATATAACCAAGGAATTGCACGGTTACTATGTCGAATAGACATTTTTCTAGCTTACAGTACAATCCAGCCTTCAATAGTTTAGTCAAGACTTGTTTTACGTGGACATGATGAGTGTCCACATCAGGAGAGTATATCAGGATATCATCCAGATATACTATGACGAATTCTTGCAGAATTCCCTTAGAGTGTCATTTATCAGGTCCTGAAAGACGGCTGGCGCATTACATAACCCAAAAGGCATCACCAGGTATTCGTAATGCCCGCTACGTGTATTAAAAGCCGTTTTCCATTCGTCTCCCTTTTTAACCCTGACCAGGTTGTACGCTCCGCGTAAATCAAGCTTAGTATAGACACGAGCCCCTTTCAATCGGTCAAACAATTCTGTTATGAGAGGTATGGGATATGCATTTCTTATAGTGATCCTATTTAAACCCCTATAGTCGATGCAAGGTCGCAGATCTCCCTCTTTCTTGGAAACAAAGAAGAAACCTGCTCCTGCTGGAGAGGAGGACCGTCTAATGAATCCTCGTTCCAGATTCTCCCTTATATATTCCTCCATAATGTCGTTCTCCCTTTGTGACAAAGGGTATACGTGACCCCTAGGAGGCATCGTACCGGGGAGCAAGTCAATAGCACAGTCATATGGACGATGTGGTGGTAGAACCTCAGTCCTGGCTTTAGAGAATACCTCCTTCAATGCCCGGTAACATTCAGGGACCTCTGTGGACAAAGGAGGGGCTGTGGCAATATTGAGGCTACCAATCACATTAACTGTGCCTAGGCACTTGAACTGACAACTCTGACCCCAACATTTTATGTCTCTCTGGACCCAATCGACTACTGGGTTGTGCTCTATTAGCCATGGAAACCCAAGGACGATAGGACATGAGGGTGATTCAATGATTTGAAATCTTATTGTCTCTTGGTGCAAAACTCCTGTTTTCATACATACATCGACTGTATCGTGAGTGATATGAGGACATGCCAGGGGGTTACCATCTATGGCCTCCACCCTTAGAGGCCTTTCTCTGAGAACTAGTGGTATGAGGCTTTTGGCAGCAAAATTCTTATCCATAAAATTGCCTGAGGCCCCAGAGTCCAAAAACGCCTCAGTCTTGAGGTGAACCCCCCTGCAGGATAGGGAGACCGGTAACAGAATCCTGGATTTTTTTTTCTCATTATCCACAAAGGAGGCACACAGAGAACCGACAACCTGGGTGTCTCCTGTTCTGAATCCCATTCTGCTATGTTCAACCCTGCCAACCCTGGGTCTCTGAGGACATTGAAGGCGGAAGTGATCTGCCCCTGCACAATAAAAGCAGAGCCCCTTTTCTTTTCTGTGAGCTTTTTCTGCTTCTGAAATACCAGTCCTCCCTATTTGCATGGGTTCAACAACCGGTAAATCTGTTTTTACATTCTCCGAACCACCTGATGTACTGGGGTGGCTGGGTAACGAGGGTAAAGGAGGCAAGACCCTTCTGGGTCTATCTCTGGGGTGTCTCCTTTCCCTGATTTGATCGTCCATGGCTATACAGAAGTCTATCAGGTGGTCCAGACTTTCTGGTAATTTTAAGGGAGCCAGTTCAAACATAAAAGCCTCGTTCAAGCCTTCGGTAAAGGCTAAGGTTAAAACGTCGTTCGGCCAAAGTACTTCAGAAACCAATGTCTTAAACTCTATGGCATAATCGGCAACCCTCTTATTTCCTTGTTTGATATGAAACAAGGACCTACCCGCATTGGTAGCCCTTCTAGAGGGATCAAAGGTACGTTTTAACTCAGAGGTGAAACCCTCATAGTCATAAATGATGGGTTTCTTATTTTCCCACAACGGCGTAGCCCACAATAAAGCTTTTTCTGTTAAATGATTAATCAGATATCCTACTTTGGCTTTATCAGACATACAAGAACCTGGATTGTTCTCAAACAGAATCTCGAGTTGAGTCAAAAACCCCCGACATAGGCTTGGTGTACCATCGTAGCGTAGGGGTGCTTTCATACTCAGCCTATGTCCTTCAGGGGGGACCGGACTGACCCTAGGTAACACTGGATCTGGAGGGCTAGAGGTACCTGTATTGGACCGATTTAACAGGGTTTGCAGAGCAAGAGCAATCTGGTCCATCCTATGGTCCTGTTCCTCTTGTCTGGCTGCGATACGTGCCAGCTGGTTAGAGAGGTCTGCGGGATCCATTGGTCCCTGACGTAATGTCACGGATCCCCTGATAATCAACAGTGTGGTCCCTTTACGCAGACCGCTCTCTACCCTTCCGATCCTTGAATGGTCGGTGATACTAAACAGACAAATAACCAGACAGTATATGAATAAGGGGTAACACCAGACAGAGGTATGGAATAGGGTATTGTCACGAATCTTTCTGACTGCTAAGATATAAATCTCTTTATGCAACTCCCTTTCTACTCTTCCGATCCTTGAATGGTCGGTAAAGCTATAAAGGCAACGAAACAGGTAACAGACAAAGAAAGGGAAATACCAGACAGGGGTACAGACCAGATCACAAGTCCTCCCTAGGACTTTAGTAATAGCAGAGGTAGGCTGATGTGTGCTTAGGATGCCACACAGACTGACCTCGGTACCAACGTTAAGGGCAGAACCTAGAACAGAGTATATGCAAACGCCAGGAGTCATACACAGAGGGGTACGTTTGCCAATGCCAGGAGTCATACACAAGGAGGTTCGTTTGCCAATGCCAGGGGTCGATACACAGGAGGGTTCGTTTGCCAATGCCAGGGGTCGGTACACAGGAGGGTTCGTTTGCCAATGCCAGGGGTCGATACACAGGAGGGTTCGTTTGCCAATGCCAGGGGTCGGTACACAGGAGGGTTCGTTTGCCAATGCCAGGGTTCAATACACAAGAGGACACGTTCAGGAAAATACCACAAGAGCTCTGCGGGATGTGAATACCACGCCAGGGCACCGGCGCACGGGAGAGACCGGGACTCAAACCCGGCGGGTCCGCGCCACAGCGCCAGGCCCCGCCCCCCGGCGCCCCACGCGAGCGGGCCCGGAAGCGCCCACACCCGGCGCCCGGCCAGCGAGCAGCGAGGAAGCCGCTGCCAGGCGCCCCATCCCCCGGATCCCCGTGACACCTTGGTAGTAAGGTTCAGATCAGCAATAGCAGCCTTGAAGGTTGATCTCCAGGCCCTGTAGCTTTCTGGACAGTCGTCGAACCTTGAGAGGCTTGTGTTAATGAGCTCTCGGCGTATCATATATCTGGCGAAGTCAGTCAAGTCTGATCTCTCACTCTTTGGTGCCAAAGTAACTTGAGGAACCGCTTGGGTGTTAAAGTTCTCTGGTGATGAAGGGTGAGGTTTACCAGGATAAAATGACGTTGCAAGAGCGTTTAACTTTGGTGTAGTCTCTAAGGTTTCTGCTGGCTGTGGCTTGAGCTGCGGCTTGACACTGGGATTCACCTTGCTGGCAGACTGAGTTGATGTGATTTGCTGCGTAAATGTTCTTGTGTTGTGGACTGGAAGAGGCTCAGGCATTTGGAGCTGAGAGGTCTCTGCGTTGAGAGTCAGAACAGTGTTGAGAGGAGGTACAGGAGATGACTGTGTATTGTTGCAAATGTTATGCTTTAGTACGTATTCACTAGTGCGTTCGACTGGGTCTTCCAGTTCTGCTGGGATAGGGCAGTCTGCATTAGTACTTTGTCCCATTGCTTCTTCGAGGATCTTCAGCCTCGCTACGGCACCTGCTTTCTCCTTTTCCATTTGCAGAATCTTGATTTGGGATGCCGTCTCTGCTTCTAACTCTGCTTGGCGGGCTTTGCTGTGAGCTTCTAACTCTGCTTGGCGGGCTTTGCTGTGAGCTTCTAACTCTGCTTGTTTTTTAGCAAAGGAGCCTTGGACTTTCTTTGACTCCGCATCAGCGCGGGCCTCTATTAGCTTGTCGCTTAACGTTGAATGTCTGGAGCGAGAGGATCTGGAAGAATGTGCAGTGTGCTTGGTTGATGTGGATCTGTGCGATCTGGTCTCTTGCAGTTGAGCAATGCGGAATTCTGCCCTTTCTTTGGCAACTTGCACTAGGAGGTCTCTCTGTTGGTTTAGTGTATCAGTCTTGGTGAGTTCTGCTGAAAAGTCTTTCATATTAGAGTCCTGCAAGAAGTCTGTGTATTTTTCTGACAGCCTCTGGTAACGTTTATATGCAGCAGACAGACGATCTATAGAGTCTCTTAATTCAGCTGGGTGATTGTTAAAGTGTGGTAAACCTGACATGCATTGTGACGTTCTGTCCCACAGGTCTGTGAGATTGCTGGAGAGCTCATCTCTCGTGTATTCATAGTTTTCTCTGAGTTTCTGTGTCGGTTTTACTGTGCGTTTGGGTTTTACACTCTGTTCGGCAAACTCTGCAGAATCTGCTCTTTGTACGTCTGCGGGTTCAGGGACATGATGAATCTGCGTCGGTTCAGCCATAATAGAGTGCACAGAACCTTGTCTGGACATTTTATACGTTTTTGCAAAAATAGTACTGTCTCTTTAAGAAGATAAACGGCCGCTTAGACAGGCAGGTAACACAGTTAAATGCAGAGAAACCGTTTTTTAATATTCAGTGAGATGCAGTATAAGTGAGATGCAGTAAGCTTGTGCGACCATGTGCTTCCCCAAGATGGCTGATGGCACTGAGCTTGATTGCAGATTAAACACACACACATGTGCTTCCATAAAATGGCCGATGGCACTGGGCTTGATTGCAGATTAAGCACACATATATATAGTAGCAGGCTGTAGGATTCTACACATTTTTTGACTATTCTGACTCCGATTGTTGTATAGCGATTTATCCCTTGCAGAGACCTCTATACCTGGCCTGTATAAGTAAATGCAATCACCGAGGACAATCCTTATCAGATAGCTGAACTCACCAGAACACCGTTTATTTCCACGACTTGCTTTATTCCATATATCAGATTACAGCAGATCACAGGATACAGCAGATGATGAAATGAGATGTTCTTTGCGGTCAAAAAATGATTCTGTCCTAACTTGAGGATGAATATACATGTGCTGCTGGATAACTACACCATGCTGCAGCTCTTACAAGAAGGAAGGGTGGAACTAAACACACACAGGAAGTGCATCATCATAAAGCGAGGGAAAAAAGAAGGAAAGCATGTACAATACAGAAAGACCACTAGGTGGCAGCATAAGGCAGCATAAGGATATCTATACACTATAAATCCCCATCTAAATGAATAACTGTAACAGCACAGTACTGTTAATACTTCCTAGTATCTACGTGAGCGCCACCCCCTTTCTCTTTTTGTTGCCATTTTTTAATCTTTATCTTTATATTATATTTATTTATAAAGGATTTTACCAGGAAGGATACATTGAGATTTCTCTGGTTATCAGTATGTCCTGGGTTCAAGAGCATTAAAATGTTACAATAATACAAAATAATAAAATGCTAAATATTAAAAATAAATTGTACAAATATACAGATTAACAGAAAATAAATATATTCACTGTGTTACATGTTCACAGGCGCATTCTGTATATAGTCACTGTGTTACATGTTTACAGGTGCATTCTGTATATAGTCAATGTGTTACATGTTTACAGGTGCATTCTGTATATAGTCACTGTGTTACATGTTTACAGGTGCATTCTGTATATAATCACTGTGTTACATGTTTACAGGCGCATTCTGTATATAGTCACTGTGTTACATGTTTACAGGTGCATTCTGTATATAGTCACTGTGTTACATGTTTACAGGAGCATTCTGTATATAGTCACTGTGTTACATGTTTACAGGTGCATTCTGTATATAGTCACTGTGTTACAGGTTTACAGGTGCATTCTGTATATAATCACTGTGTTACATGTTTACAGGTGCATTCTGTATATAGTCACTGTGTTACATGTTCACAGGCGCATTCTGTATATAGTCACTGTGTTACATGTTTACAGGTGCATTCTGTATATAATCACTGTGTTACATGTTTACAGGCGCATTCTGTATATAGTCACTGTGTTACATGTAAACAGGCGCATTCTTCTGTATATAGTCACTGTGTTAGATGTTTACAGGTGCATTCTGTATATAATCACTGTGTTACATGTTTACAGGTGCATTCTGTATATAGTCACTGTGTTACATGTTTACAGGCACATTCTGTATATAGTCACTGTGTTACATGTTTACAGGTGCATTCTGTATATAATCACTGTGTTACATGTTTACAGGTGCATTCTGTATATAGTCACTGTGTTACATGTTTACAGGCACATTCTGTATATAGTCACTGTGTTACATGTTCACAGGCGCATTCTGTATATAGTCACTGTGTTACATGTTTACAGGTGCATTCTGTATATAGTCACTGTTACATGTTTACAGGCACATTCTGTATATAGTCACTATGTTACATGTTTACAGATGCATTCTGTATATAGTCACTGTGTTACATGTTTACAGGTGCATTCTGTATATAGTCACTGTGTTACATGTTTACAGGTGCATTCTGTATATAGTCACTATGTTACATGTTTACAGGTGCATTCTGTATATAAATAATAACTATTTTTTATGACAGCTTCTTTCCATCTTTTAAAACCTGCAGTGTCCATCGCCTGGTCCCGTCTCTACCAACCTCAGGAGATCCTGTATGTGGAGGCCAATCACCTTGCAGAGATCTCCTGTAGATCCCGTGAGGCCTGGCGGGGGAATAATGTCTATTCCTGGTATTACAGGAGAACATGGGGAGAAACCCCGACATTACTAATAAATTGTAAAAATAACCCCAACCCCAATAAATATTCCTGTGTATCGGGGGATTTATTCAGCACCGGCTTGAGGATACACAGCGCGCGGGCGGAGGATTCCGGAATATATCACTGTATGTTTTGTATCAGAGAATGTGAATTTGGTAACGGGACGACGCTGATCACACGAGGTAAGACAATGACCCATATACATTGTTACAGGGATTACTGACATCTCTTTAAATACATGTATTCATTATAAATATTTATATGATCAAAAATAAAAAACACAATGTGACGCAATAACAAGGCAATAAACCGTCTGCACTGCATGAAGACAGGGAGGGGGCTTCTGGGTAATCAAACTGTTATTGAAAGCTAACTCATATCCGGGATAGTATGAATATCTGGAATGATCTAATTTAATTATATAAACAACAATCTACAAAATCATCAACATCCTCCCTGCGCGAAGAACGCATTATTGGCTCAAGCTATAAAAATGCCTTTCAGCTGATGGACCTTAAATCTCTAAATCACGAAGGAGAGCCTCTGCCCTTCCTAAAGTCCTCTTAATGGAGAGATCACCATGATCTGATTGTACTAGCTCAAGTCCCATACTGGCAGTTAGGAATACTAGGTAACTACTCAATATGCCGCAAAATCTGTGGGCTGAGCCAGCTGGGGAGCTCAAGCGTTCAGTTGGCCCATGTAAAGTTACTGCGATCACTGTATTAGTCAGCACGCGGGTCAAGGTGGGACTTCTGGAGGTTCATGTGTGGTCTGGTGGGTTTTACTGTTGTACTCTTCATATTGTTACCCACACCTCTCCGATGTTAAGATCAAACTGTATTTACAATGTAGGTACAAGGCTTTTGTGTTTTCCTTACCCTTTTCCCGATGTCTGTGTTGTAGTATTACCTGATGTAGTTTATTGTGGAGTGTCGTGTTGTTTATGTTGTCTGTTTCTCTTATTTGTAATGTGTGCTTAATCCATCCCAAGAACAGGCTTAAACCAGACTGCTCTGTCACTTTCCCCATCCTAGCTAGTTAGTATGGTAATTCTGGGCCGTGTTTTACCTTTGCAGTTTTGTCCATCCACTGTGTGTGTTGTCCCACTGAAGAGTCTAAAGTCAGTCTAGATTCTGTGTTCACCCGTACAAGTAGCTCCTGCTACTGACTTGATAGGAATGGCCAGAATCAGTAATCCTTTGAGATACTGAGGGTGAGAAATAGCCATTCTTCATATGGAAACTAACCCAGGGTACTGACCCCTGTCACACACATTTATACAGGAAATCGTCTAGTTATGTTAAACGTAAGATAGGAAATACAAGTATATTTGTCCAGGAGATGATTATGGTGCACGGACGAGGGAGGAGAGACTTTGGCTTATTCCACTCCCCATTTAATTTCCTAACTATTTGCTCTCCCCTCCCCCTGCTGGATGTTGTCTTTTACTTGCCATGTTTGGCCCTCCAAGTTACATTAAGGCAATGTTTTTTCTTCATTCTATTTCCATTTTTAAGTCTTTGTTCTTTACTCCCAAACTCTGGTCTCTCCATTGAGTGACTGGATCTTGCTATATTACTGGAATAGCTATGTTATTGGTACATTATTTCGGCACTTTATATGGCATAGTTAAGTATTGTAATCCTTGTACCCGCCTTGGGTGTTATATCCTTAAGAAAGCACGGTCCTCTTGGGTTTTCATAAACAAGTTCTTTACTTTATTGAATTAACTGCTGTTCAGCAGGCAACAGTTTCAACATTCAAAATAAAACAAACACATCCCTATAAAACAAACTCTAGCTCCTTGGAGCGCTGACTCACTTAAAGTTCCCTTACTATCATGGCTTTCTATTAAACTAAACAAAACATAGGTTTCACCAACCTTAGAACTGTTAAGTTAGCAATCAAGGTTCAGCCAGGAACCAAAACACTTTGCTCCTCTCCACACAGGCACCTCCCTCAGAGTGAAAAAGCAGGCAGTGATTTCTTTTCACTGCTGCTAAATTACTTCCAGCTGAACAGTGTGTGGAGAGTAAAAGAACCTCTTGGGCTTCCATATATAGTACAAATGCTCCCCCTGGAGCTAAATATCATATCCCTCCCTATACAGTTTAGAGGGAATATACACCCCGTCACAGACCATACCGTGTACTTTATCATAGTATTATACCATTTCATATCTATTACGTTACCTAACCTTTTAGATTGTAACAAATTTACTATTGTTAGAATTTTGGATGTTTTTCCTTTTTTGGAAAATAGCAAACACAAAAAAAGAAATTTATCGGTCAGATTATACTGACCTCTTACCCTGTTTTTCCAGAACATTCCCCTCCATACATCTTCATTCATGTGATGACTCCACGCCATGCTCTCCTCCCTGACGCAGTCGCCCATGTGCTGGATGAGTCCCAGATTCTCCTCCCTGACGCCTCCGTCCAGCTGACATGTGTGGTACGCGGTGCTTGTCACATGCTCCATGTGACCTGGAACATCTCTGGGATCCATCACACAGGCAGGATGATCACTATGGAAGATCCCGAAGGGACCCGCACTTTCCTCAACCACATCTCAATCCCCAGAGACGCCTGGGATCGCAGGGAGGGTCTGTCCTGTGACGTCTGGATCCATTCCTCTGTCAGTTTCCACAGGGAAATACCAGGATCAGGTGAGGATAAGACATGATTACAGTAAACATTATGGCCATAATATAAAATGTTACTGAATGATAAGAAACCATACATTTATCTGCTTTGGATTCTGTAATCTCAGCACAATAATAAACAATGATTAAACAATCCATTCTGTATCACTTTCCTACCTATGATTAATGTGATATGAAAGTGACAGCACAAAGTGAAATGTCGTATATTCTGGATCTGGTTAATAAATCATTAACCTGAGTTTGATGCTGGATGTTGTTGACTCGCTCAGTCCGCCCATGTAGGACCCATTTGATGTTTGCAGCTTGGCGGTTATATCTTTTTATTTTGGAGTAACTCCATAAAATGAGTAACTGTCACCGCTCAGTAAGTCAGTATCATTCCCATGACGGAGTCTCTTTTTACTTTCCAGGTCGAAGACGCTATGTTTCTCTGTGTTCTTTTTACGCGACAGCTGTGCTGACCGTGATTGTCCTGCTGGCCCTGGTCCTCTCCGTACATCTATCCTGGACTTATGTTCCCTGAGATCCATTGACTCACACATCCGCGACATATAAAAAGCATTTTATAACAAAAAAAGCATTAAAATGTTTTTAAAATCCACCGGCAGGCCATGTTTGTGGGATTAACTCTATAACAGCTTAATTTCACAACCAGAAATTTTATTTGTATCCATTACTTCCCCCATCTAAGAGAGAGGGCTCCTTCATATATTCAGGGTGTGCGGGTGTGTTTTTAGGGGCTCCTCCATATATTCAGGGTGTGCGGGTGTGTTTTTAGGGGTTCCTTCATATATTCAGGGTGTGTGGGTGTCTTTTTAGGAGCTCCTCCATATGTTCAGGGTGTGCAGGTGTCTCTTTAGGGGCTCCTTCATATATTCAGGGTGTGTGGGTGTTTTTTAAGAGGCTCCGTATTACGGATCCTGGTACGGGATCCTCCGCCTGGGCGCCCCTTTCCACTGTACAAGGTGGTGATCGTACCCAAACAGAGTAGACGACGCATAGAGGAGTCCTTGCGGCTTGAACATCAAAACTCAGAATGCCTTTATTCAAAGGTTTTCAGTTACACATTAATACGTAAGAACATGCCCCTGTGTTTCGCTACACCAGATCCTCCCTTAAGCCTCCCCCTCCCCAAACACACACACCCTGGTCTCCTATCAAAAGGAAACTGATAAAGAGTTCTAGTTAAAGCCAGATCTGGTGGAGGGGTGGAAGCAGGGCAAATGGTTACAGATTACACATGGGGAAAAAACACAGTATCTCACACAACACTTTACACTAAATACAGGACAATGAAATGTCAGAAAATTTAACGCAAATAAACATTGTCATGGCCTTTCTGTCACACTCCTCCATATATTCAGGGTGTGCGGGTATCTTTTTGGGTCTCCTTATTATTATTATTATTATTAATTTATAAAGCGCCAGCATATTCCGCAGCGCTGTACAATAAGCACAGTACAGACAGGGTTACATAAATTGAACAACATTTGACAAACAGTACAGGAGGAGATGAGGGCCCTATTCCCGTAGGAACTCACAATCTAGGAGGGTTGGGGTTGGAAACAGGAGGAGAGGACTGTAAGGTGAGAGTGATTGATGGTTGCGTCAGTGAGTTGGGTGGTAGGCTTCCCTAAATAGCAATGTTTTCAGGAGCGTTTGAAGGAAGAGAAGTTAGGGGAAAGTCTGACAGCACGAGGGAGAGCGTTCCAGAGAGTGGGGGCTGCGCGTGAGAAATCCTGCAGTCTATCATGGGAAGAGGTGATGCGGGGGAGAAGCTAGGCGCAGGTCACTGTTTGACCTTAGGGAGCGGGCTGGGGTGTATTTGTGATTAGTGAGGACAGGTAGTGGTGGCGCTGAGTTAGTGAGGGTTTTGTAGGTAAGGATAAGGATTTTGAACTTAATTCTGCAGTGGATGGGGAGCCAGTGAAGGGACTCGCAGAGGGGAGCGGCAGAGACAGAGCGGCGGGTGAGGTGAATTAGCCTGGCGGAGGCGTTCAGGATGGATTGTAGGGGGAGAGGCGGGACAGAGGGAGGCCAGATAAGAGATTATTGCAATAGTCGAGTCGGGAGATTACCAGGGCGTGTATGAGTTGTTTTGTGGTGACAGCGGTAAGAAATGGCCGAATTCTGGAAATATTACGCAGTTGGTATCGGCAGGAGGAGGAAAGAGACTTGATGTGGGGGAAAGGAAAGAGCAGAGTCCAGTGTAACTCCAAGACAGCGAACTTGGTTTGATGGGGAGATGGTGATACCCTCCACCGTGATAGAGAAGTCAGGAGGTGGGGAGGCATAGAGGGAGGAATAAGTAGGAGCTCAGTCTTTGACATGTTGATCTTTAGGTGGTGGGAGGCCATCCAGGAGGAGATGCCAGATAAACAGTCACTGACTTTTGAAAGGACAGGGGAGAGAGATCAGGGGTAGAGAGGTAGATCTGAGTGTCATCAGCGTAGAGGTGGTAATTAAAGCCAAAGCTGTTGATGATTTTGCCCAGGGAGGAGGTGTAGATGGAAAAGAGCAGAGGACCAAGGACAGAGCCTTGAGGTACACCAACAGATAGAGGCAATGAAGAGGAGGAGTTACCAGCAAAGGACACACAGAAGGACCTGTTGGATAAATAGGAGTCAACCCAAGCAAGTGCAGTGTCACCGAGACCCAGAGAGTTGAGGGTCTGTAGAAGGAGGGGGTGGTCAACAGTGTCAAAAGCAGCCGAGAGGTCAAGCAGGATGAGAAATAGAATAGTGGCCGTGTTTTTTAGCAGTTAGGAGGTCGTTGGTGACTTTGGTGAGGGCAGTTTCAGTTGAGTGTAGCGGACGGAAGCCAGATTGCAGGGGGTCAAGTAGGGAATTGGAGGACAGGAAGAGGGAGAGGCGGTTGAAGACTAGTTTTTCTAAGAGCTTTGATGTGAAGGGAAGCAGGGATACAGGGCGGTAGTTGGATGGAGAGTTGGTGTCTAGGGATGGTTTCTTTAGTAAAGGGGTAACTAGCGCGTGTTTGAAGGCGGATGGAAAGGAGCCAGTGGAGAGAGATAGGTTGAAGATGTGTGTGAGAGCAGGGGTGAGGGAGGAGGAGAGGGGAGGAATTAGATGTGAGGGAATGGGGTCGAGCGGGCACGTGGTGAGATGTGAGGAGGACAATAAGGAATTGACTTCCTCCTCAGTGGTGGGAGGAAGCGGCAGAGGGTGGCAGAGGGGACCTGTGGGAGTGGAGGTGGCAGATAACTATCTTGTGTAGGGATGTTGCTTCTGATAGTTAGAGTTTTACTGAGGAAGTAGTCTGCCAGGTCTTGAGCGCTGAAGGCAGCTGAGGGGGAGGTGCAGGTGGGTGGAGGAGGGTGTTGAAGGTGGACCAGAGCCGTTTAGGGTTGGAGGACAGCGTAGATATAAGAGATGAGAAGAAGGATTGTTTGGCCAAGTGGAGGGCAGAGGTGTATGACCGGAGAATAAACTTGAAGTGAACAAATCAGCTTCAGAGCGGGATTTCCTCCAGGCACGCTCTGCAGTGCGGGAGCATCTTTGCAGGTAGCGAGTTTGGAGGGTGTGCCAGGGCTGAAGCTGGCGGCGTGGGGCTTGCAGAGTCGAAGAGGAGCAAGAGTGTCTAGAGCAGAGATAAGCGTAGTGTTGTAGTGATTAGTGGCAGCATCAGGCAGGTGAAGGATGAGGTATGAGGGAGGTGGTGAAGTAGGTTGGAGAATTGATGGGGGTCCACAGCATGTAGATTTCTGCGAGTGTGTGTGCGGGGGGGGGAGCAGGAGGGTGTTTAGGAAGTCCAGATAGGTTGAAAAGAGAGAAGGTGGTGGTCAGAGATGGGGAAAGGGCGACATTTTGAACTCAGAAATGGAGCAGAGGTTGGAAAAGACCAGGTCAATAACGTGACCATCGCGGTGGGTAGGGAGGAGGGAGGATTGTGTGAGTCCAAGGGAGGACGTGAGTGAGTCCATATATTCAGAGTGTGTGGGTGTGTTTTTAGGGGCTCCTCCATATAATCAGGGTGTACAGGTGTATAACAGAGCTGCACAGCAATAAACCTCCCAGCTCCGAGTCTGTAATCTGTAATAAATGCTGTGAATCAGAGATTTTGTTCTTGTTCTAAATGACATTTTATTGAAATAAATGTTCTTAATGCTTGGTGTCAGGTGGGTTATAGAGACTGAATATAAACATGAAAAGAGGATTTGATAGGGATCAGATCACATGTCTCCCTAAAAGCCCTGGAAGATCAATCAAGACATGGAACAGAAGGATCCAAATGTGTGGTTTTAGGAATAAAGGTAGAAATGTAAGAGGACACTGGTGGTTCCCAAAGCCTGGATGTCACATGGTTGAGTGAGTGGTTCATAGACCATGAGATGGTTGGATCAGAATGTGTAGAAATAGCCGTATTTAGTCGATAGTCGGGATAAGGGATTTAGGGAGCAGAGTAAAGTGTTATAATATGAAGGAAACGAGACAAAGGCATTGGAAGAAAAAAAATCTTCGTCACCCACTGGTACAAACCCAACTTATATGTAAATTGCACACTGGGTTATCTGTTAATATATATATATATATATATATATAACCCGGCGGCGGTCACCCTGGGGACAGCGATAAATCAATACACGAGACAGGTGACCCCATGCAAGAGCAGTAACACGTTATTAACCCTGTGAACTTAATGGTGATTATTCTGCAGATACAATAAGAAGTCTTTATTAGGTCGTTTGTTCTTAGAAAGGAGGAACTCAACTGTCAAAAAGTCAGAATTTCCGGACAGAGGAGGGTAAGATTATTCTCTTTACTTTTAGCACATATGACAAGATCGTCTGATATCGACATGTATCTGCTCGCTTTACTGATGCTTAATAAAGGTAAGACATAAAGGCTTCATCTAAAAGAAGTGTTTACGGTGTGTTCACATTGTGTTACTATCAGTGTGTGCGATTCCAGTGTGTGTTCAGATTGTGTCATTATCTGTGTGTAAGAGTCCAGCGTGTGTTCACATTGTGTCATCTACGTGTAAGAGTCCAGCGTGTGTTCACATTGTGTCATTATCTGTGTGTAAGGGTCCAACGTGTGTTCACAATGTGTCATTATCTACGTGTAAGTGTCCAGCGTGTGTTCACAATGTGTCACTATCTGTGTGTATGGGGACAGTGTGTAATCGCATTGTGTCAGTATTTAAAAGCTGTGTGTGCACCAGTAGTCCTTTTGGCCTTGGAGTACATGAGTCTGGGGTTGCTGTGGGGGGATTCTGTGTAAATGACCCCTCCTATGGCTCCCTGCTGGGCTCTTATGTCCCAGTAATCCTGCTCCTATAATGGGGGCCATGTGTGAGACTCATGGGAGACGAGCTTAGTGTACTCTTTGCGACAGCTGCTGTGTGACCTATATCTAAGGGCTATGGCTGGTGGCTACCAGACATACAGGTATCGCGGAAAGGACATTGTATTGCTTTGTGCCGGCTTGTTCTGTGGGAGTTGTTCTACATTTGGGTAACTGTTTACCCATAGAGGTTTTGTAATAGATCTTCATACCCCTGGCAGATTTCTTCCTCAGTAAAACTCTAACTATCAGAAGCAACATCGCAACACAAGATAGTTATCTGCCACCTCCACTCCCAGAGGTCCCCTCTGCCACCCTCTGCCGCTTCCTCCCAGCCACTGAGGAGGAAGTCAATTCCTTATTGTCCTCCTCACATCTCACCACGTGCCCGCTCGACCCCATTCCCTCACATCTAATTCCTCCCCTCTCCTTCTCCCTCACCCCTGCTCTCACACACATCTTCAACCTAACTCTCTCCACTGGCTCCTTTCCATCCGCCTTCAAACACGCGCTAGTTACCCCTTTACTAAAGAAACCATCCCTCGATCCCAACTCTCCATTCAACTACCGCCCTGTATCCCTGCTTCCCTTTACCTCTAAGCTCTTAGAAAAACTAGTCTTCAACCGCCTCTCCCTCTTCCTGTCCTCCAATTCGCTACTTGACCCCCTGCAATCTGGCTTCAGTCCGCTACACTCAACTGAAACTGCCCTCACCAAAGTCACCAACGACATCCTAACTGCTAAAAAACACGGCCACTATTCTATTCTCATCCTGCTTGACCTCTCGGCTGCTTTTGACACTGTTGACCAACCCTCCTTCTACAGACCCTCAACTCTCTGGGTCTCGTGACACTGCACTCGCTTGGGTTGACTCCTATTTATCCAACAGGTCCTTCTGTGTGTCCTTTGCTGGTAACTCCTCCTCTTCATTGCCTCTATCTGTTGGTGTACCTCAAGGCTCTGTCCTTTGTTCTCTGCTCT
Organism: Leptobrachium leishanense; assembly: GCA_009667805.1. Lineage (NCBI taxonomy): Eukaryota > Metazoa > Chordata > Amphibia > Anura > Megophryidae > Leptobrachium > Leptobrachium leishanense. Next base: position 1,680,017 of record CM019075.1, read on the forward strand.
TTTCCATCTACACCTCCTCACTGGGCAAAATCATCAACAGCTTTGGCTTTAATTACCACCTCTACGCTGATGACACTCAGATCTACCTCTCTACCCCTGACCTCTCTCCCCCTGTCCTTTCAAAAGTCAGTGACTGTTTATCTGGCATCTCCTCCTGGATGGCCTCCCACCACCTAAATATCAACATGTCAAAGACTGAGCTCCTACTTATTCCTCCCTCCAATGCCTCACCACCTCCTGACTTCTCGATCACGGTGGAGGGTATCACCATCTCCCCATCAAACCACGTTCGCTGTCTTGGAGTTACACTTGACTCTACTCTTTCCTTCATCCCCCACATCAAGTCTCTTTCCTCCTCCTGCCGATACCAACTGCGTAATATTTCCAGAATTCGGCCATTTCTTACCGATGTCATCACAAAACAACTCATACACGCCCTGGTAATCTCCCGACTCGACTATTGCAATAATCTCTTATCTGGCCTCCCTCTGTCCGCCTCTCCCCCCTACAATCCATCCTGAATGCCTCCGCCAGGCTAATTCACCTCACCGCGCCGCTCTGTTTCTGCCGCTCCCCTCTGCGAGTCCCTTCACTGGCTCCCCATCCACTGCAGAATTAAGTTCAAAATCCTTATCCTTACCTACAAAACCCTCACTAACTCAGCTCCCCACTACCTGTCCTCACTAATCACCAAATACACCCCAGCCCGCTCCCTAAGGTCAAACAGTGACCTGCGCCTAGCTTCTCCCCATGATAGACTGCAGGATTTCTCACGCGCAGCCCCCACTCTTTGGAACGCTCTCCCTCGTACTGTCAGACTTTCCCCTAACTTCTCTTCCTTCAAACGCTCCCTTAAAACATTCCTATTTAGGGAAGCCTACCACCCAACTCACTGACGCAACCATCAATCACTCTCACCTTGCAGTCCTCTCCTCCTGTTTCCAACCCCAACCCTCCTAGATTCTGAGTTCCTACGGGAATAGGGCCCTCATCTCCTCCTGTACTGTTTGTCAAATGTTGTTCAATGTATTGTATTGTAACCCTGTCTATACTGTGCCTATTGTACAGCGCTGCGGAATATGCTGGCGCTTTATAAATAAAGAATAATAATAATAATAATACCCCAAACTGGGTCACATCTGTTAATGCAGCTCCCTGTAGCGATGGGGGCTTCCAGCCCCCCCCCCCGTGTGCTCGGCGGCAGCATGTCTGATGCTGCTCTCTTGCCAGCACCCGGTTTAAATAGAGACATACAGGGAGGTGGCTGCATGAGGCGTGGCTTGAGAGGGGGGCGCGGTCTGGTGACGCGGACCTATCAGAGGAGTCCAGGTCTTTTAAAAACCAACAGTTCCTTCTAAGCAGTGCCAGATCGTGGTTATCCATACCTGAGCTCCCTTTACCTGTATTCTCTCGTGATTGAACCTGTTATTGACCTCTGCTTGTTTTCTGACTATTCTGCCTTCCGTTGCCCTAGACTATTTCCTTGTACTACGCTCCTGCACTGATATCGACCCGGCTATTCCTTTTGACCATTCTATACTCTGTATTCCTGATTCTGGCTCGTCTGACTACCCCCGTATTGCTGACCTGGTTTTGTATTACGACATTGTCTTTGATTAACCCTTCCTGTCTAGCTAGTATATATATATACCTGGCCAATTGTAAGGACCAGACAGTTAGGGATTCTTTTACGGCTACCCGGTTGGTAGCTTTTGGGCTCTGTGGAGTGTTGGGCTTTAAGGACTGCATGGTGGGATCCGGGAACCGTGACACTCCCTTGCAGGACACCAGTTCTCCCACAATGAAAGAGCGGTGATAGCTTACCCCAGAAATGTGGCAGCACTCATTTATGGGGTGGAAACAGACGTTACTGAAACATGAGAAGCAAATAGACACAGTGCAAGGAGGGACCTGGAGGTCAATGGGAGATGACACCCTGGCACCCCCCTTCCTCCTGAAGTGAGCCAGTCCTTAGCCATGGCCCAGTTTAATCTCCAGACATGACACAATAGGGCAGATTGTTATCACAAGAGAAAGATCTAATCATTGGTGGGGAGGTTAATAAAAGCTATAACGGAAGCTAAAAATAACGGAGATAGTCAGATCCCAGCGCTGAGCTCTGATACATGGGGAAGCTAAAAATAACGGAGATAGTCAGATCCCAGTGTTGAGCTCTGATACATGGCAAAGCTAAAAATAAGGGAGACAGTCAGATCCCAGTGCTGAGCTCTGATACATGGGGAAGCTAAAAATAGCGGAGATAGTCAGATCCCAGTGCTGAGCTCGGATACATTAAGAAGCTAAAAATAATGGAGACAGTCAGATCCCAGTGCTGAGCTCTGATACATGATGAAGCTAAAAATAACGGAGATAGTCAGATCCCAGTGCTGAGCTCTGATACATTACGAAGCTAAAAATAACAGATAGTCAAATCCCAGTGCAGAGCTCTGATACATGACGAAGCTAAAAATAACGGAGATAGTCAGATCCCAGTGCTGAGCTCTGATACATGAAGAAGCTAAAAATAACGTAGCTAGTCAGATCCCAGCGCTGAGCTCTGATACATGGGGAGGCTAAAAATAACGGAGATAGTCAGATCCCAGTGCTGAGCTCTGATACATGGCGAAGCTAAAAATAACGGAGATAGTCAGATCCCAGTGCTGAGCTCTGATACATGGGGAGAGTAAAAATAACGGAGATAGTCAGATCCCAGTGCTGAGCTCTGATACATGACGAGGCTAAAAATAAGGGAGACAGTCAGATCCCAGTGCTGATGTTGCACGTTTGCAATCAAGAAACACACACTCTGTTCTTCAGTTACAGACCGTTTATTAACCTGTGTGCCTGTATAAAGTAAAAACAGTGTTTTAATCTCTGCAATAGCATGAGGTATTTACACAGTCTCCTCCATGCACCAGTGAGATTAACCATAGAGCCGAACACTTCCTGGTACATGACCCTCCACTCCCAACCAGGCTCACGCCAACTGCTGGCTGGAGGTGATACTCACCGCTCAGCACCCTACCATAACTTTACATGTGCGTTTAAAGCTACCATGCCACACTCTCCCCCACCAAATAAATGTCGTCCCGACATTACACAATTATCGGCCTTAACTTTCACACAAAACGTTACCCAACCATTTTCCTAATGCAAGAGTCTTTCTCATACATAATAGTCCATTGGTCTTTTTATAGTCTCTGGCAACAGTCTATCATATTATTCACCATGGTCTCCAGTAATAGTCCATACTGATCTTATGTGCGGTTAGGTTTCTCTGCACAATGCTGGGTTGACCAAGTGTTTCATAGGTCAGTGTTTTCAGCGGTCTTCTCTCTGTTTTAGGGTAGAGTCGCGTTTCGCTCATCTCATCCTGGTCTTCATCCTCCAGTGTATTGTCCTTGTGATGTCCACAGGTGTCATTTGAGGATCTTCCTCTACACTTTCCATTGACGGTGTTTCTATGTCTTCTGCATTTGTTGGCAATACTTGCTCTTCCCTTGTGATCCGTCGACACTGTCTTTCTTCTGTTCCCTGTGGATGGAATGCCTCAGCTGTTGGATTCAGCAAAGAATTCACTTGCTGTTCTGGTATTGGCCCGCTGTAATGAAATCTCTGGAGTTCGCCATCAGAATCCCACTCGCTGTCTGTGTCTTCTTGTGTCTGTGGAACATTGGGTCTTCTCGTTCTAACTTTGGATTTCTTTGTTACGTCTTCATTTTTGTGGTTTTGTGGAGGTTGCTCAACTGGAAGATGGTCACATGGTAAAAGCAAATTCCGGTGCATCACTTTTGTTCTACCAACTCCATTTTCTGGTTTCACTTCAAAAACTGGGATATCTTCCCCTTTCTTTTTAACAACGACATACACTCTATCTTCCCAGTATGAGCGTATCTTCCCTGGGCCTCCTTTCTCACCCACATTTCTTACCAATACTCGGCTGCCCTGTTGTAACTCTGCACCATAGATCTTTTTATCGCACTGTTCCTTTCCTCTTGCTGCTGTCTTTGCTGCAGACTGAGATGCTATTCCATAGGCTTCAGCCATCCGCTTACTCAAATTTTCGACATAGTCTTTATAGGAGCCCTTATTGCTGTCCCTTCTTAGACCAAACAGGAGATCAATTGGTAATCTGCGATACCTCTGTAGCGCTCACTCCCGGAGGAGCCGCTGAAAATGAACCACGGGTCAGTCTCCCCGCACTAGGGAATAAATATACTCCAACACAGTTGTGAGTTTTTATCATTTATATAGTTTACTAAAATCTTGAGCAGATGTTGAAACACGGTATTCACAAATATTATTACAATATTTTCGTATTACGGTAAAACGCGCAGCGGAAAATTAACGAAACACGAGGCTTCGTATTTCGGAAAATAAAATATTCGCGACCGAACATAAAAGAATGCAATTTCCCGATAGTTCAGAAAAAGGGGACACGTAGCGAAACCCCAAACATACAATCCCTTCGTATTACGGCAAACGCGCAGCGGAAAAAGAGAAAAATGTATTCGGAACGTATCTTTGTCTTTAACCCCCGTTCCGATTCGTAAAAGGAAATGAGTCCTGTACAAGTTAAGTTCCAGAATGTAAGAAGCGTATTTGTGTGTGTGTGGTACCCGGGTACTGTTCAACTGGCCAGTGAATTTATTAAAGGAAGGTCTTCGACTAGTCAGTTGGGGCCCTGTAAACTTTAAATAGAAAACAGCAGAGCGTCCTTTAACCATACAAACAGCCTTGGAGGCCTCTCACCCATCCGATGACTGCTTTAGGCTCCGCTGACCCAGGACGTCTCTCCACCCGATTTTGACTGGGGATACTAGCAGCCGGATCCGTTGTCTACCTTCATGCAGCTTGACCAGCTCCCCGCCTGCTCTCCGTTCGATTCCGCCGGTCTGCAGCTGTTGTCTGGGTACTGGCAAGTCCCCTTCTCCTCAGGTTGAGTGACCCAAATAGGAATTACAGGTCTCCCTCGGGCTTTGGCCTAGCTCCTCCAGCAGTCTCCTCAGTGCGTCTGCTCTTTCTCATCCCCTGGCGCGCTCTGGAACTTTCTCCACGAGGCAGAGGATGTAAGTGTCCAGTCCCCACCCACTTCCTGGCTTCTTGCAAAGCATGTCTGTTATTGTAATCCCAATGTCCAGTATCTGATCGCGATAGTCTCCATCTTGTGGCCAAAAATAGGTACTGCACAGCAAGACGATTTTTACCACAGCGCTACACTTCCTAAACAATAAGAAAAACGGAGAATAGCCTGTGGCATCACTGCAAGTGCAATTGTAAGCATGGACTACCTTCGCGAGAGAGCTCTTCCAATCAGTTTTTTGATCTTCGGTCAGTGTTCTTAGCATAGAGAGCAAAGTTCTATTAAATCTTTCTACCTGTCCATTGCCCTGCGGGTGATATGGGGTAGTGTGCGAATCTTTGATTCCACAGTAGTCTTTTTGTCTGGACAATAGCTGATTTTCAAATTCTCTCCCCATGTCGTGGTGAATTCTCTCTGGAAAGCCGAATTTGAGGGCAAACTCATTGAACGGCTTGTCGGCCACAGTTTCAAGATGGAGGAAGTCCACAGAAACTAGTTCAAACGGATGAGTACTCTTAATGGTTGACAAGGGTGCTCGGGTAGGTCTGTTTAGCTTCTTCTTCTTGAGACAGTCACACTCCTGTGTCACAAAGTGCTCCACATCCCGTTGCATCTTGGGCCAATAGAACCGCTCTCTGATCAAATTCAGTGTTCTTTCCACACTGAGATGCCCCACTGGAGTTCTCTATAGACTAGTGGCCGGTACCTTTTTGGAAGCACTAGCTGGTACCTAGACTTGGTTTTCCTGTGCAAGGTGCCGCCTTGCGCTATGTGAAGCTTTGTCCGTTCTCTCAGCAAGGCTTTTACGTCACTATCTTCTGCTTGACTGGTTTTTGCACTGGGTCTGTGATCTCTAGCTTTGTAGCCGAATATTTATCCAATTACTGCATCTCTTTGCTGTGCTTCTCTTATTTCTCTTCTTGTGATTGGCTGGATCGATTCCAGTAGCTGATCTCTCTCCCCTTGTTCTTCCATAGCCTCTAAGGTTACTGAATTGAAGTACGGCGATGCTTCCATTTGTTGCATGAGAATTGCTTGTGTAGATGACCTGATAACCTCCTCACTGACCTCTTCAGTGCACTGCAGTATAAATCCATCAATGGCTAGCGGCATTCTCGATAGGCCGTCTGCATCTGCATTAGACTTGCCAGGGCGATATTTGATAGTGAAGTTGAAGTCAGCCAACTCTGCGATCCACCTCTGCCCAGTTGCATTCAGCCTGGCAGAGGTTAGGACAAACGTGAGTGGGTTGGTATCCATGTATACAACAAATGAAGGTGCGTGATATAAATAATCCCTGAAACGCTCACATATGGCCCACTATAATGCCAGGAATTCCAATTTACCTGAATGCATATGATACCTTTTTTCTAGTGGTGTAAGAGTCCTGGACCCATATGCAATGACCTTCAGTTTTCCATCCCTCCGCTGGTAGAGTACCGCTCCCAGTCCTTCTTGGCAGGCATCACAGTGCAACACAAAGGGTTGATTGAAGTCTGGGTAAGCTAACACTGGCGGATTAGACAAGCAGTCAACTAACTGGGTCAGTACTTCCTGATGTTGGTCTGTCCAGGTGATGGGGTTTCTACTTGGCAGTTGGCCCTCTTTTCTTCCCCTGACACTTTCTTTTTGTTAGGGGGACCCTTGCCTCCTCGTAGCAGATCTACTGATTTATCACTTGACAATGGAACTGATAGCAAATCATACAGTGGCTTGGCAATGCAAGAAAAGTTCTGGACATAGGACTTGTAATAGGAGAGGAATCCCAATACTTTCCTGAGCTCTCCTACTGTTGCTGGCTTCCTTTCTTTAAGAGCCTGAACTGGGGCCACCTCTGCTGGGTCCATTGTATAGCCGTCTTTTGACACTATCTTGCCCAAGAATCTCACTTTCACACTTCTTTGCGGTGAGTTTGATGCCATGTTGCTGATACCAATGCAGGACAGTCTGTATATGTTGGACATGGTCCTCAAAAGAATTGCTATGTACCAGGTTATCATCTAAATAGGGCTGACATGTGTCATCTCTAAGTCCTGACAGACAGTCTTCCATACTTCTTTGAAATTCTGCTGGAGCTGAACTTAAACCAAATGGAATGCATACCCACTGATACAAGTCCCAAGGGGTAATGAAAGCTGTAAGGTGACGACTTTCCTCATCAAGGTACCCTTGGTGGTAGGCTTTTCCCTGGTCTAATACGGAAAACCAGGAGCTCCCACTTAAACTGTCCAACATGTCCTGGATCCTGGGAATGGGATGTCTATCGGGTATTGACCTCTGGTTCAGCTCTCTGTAGTCGCAGCAGAGTCGCATGCTGCCGTCCTTCTTTCTCACGCAGACGATTGGTGAGGAGTATGGGGATCTCGATTTTGTGACCCATCCTCGATTTAAAAGGTCCTGCAGGTACTCCTTGACTTCTTTATGCAATGGCTTCGGGACTGAATGATAGGTCTTCTGCACGGGAGCTTGATCTCTCAGAGAGATATGCATCTTTAATGATGGAATACAGCCCACGTCATTATCATCAAGAAAAAGCTTGACATTCTTCTCTGAGCATCCTCTTCGCAACCGCTTGCTGCTCCTGATTTAGATGGTTCAACGATATTGGTGGGTCCCATGCTTTACTGTGGTTCTGCATCTGTGTATGAAGCTGCTGTTCCATAGTCACAGAGTTTCTGGAGAGGTTACCCTGTCCTTGTAGGCTTATCACATTCTGGTCAGGTACTCTTGGATAAATCTCCACAGGCTGCACTGCTGCTGGGTACACTGCTTTCACAGGCTGGACATGTCCCAGGGTGGTTCGCGGTTCCAGTGTGATATTGGAATTGGTAGTGTTGATCACTGCGACTGGTATTCGGAATGAATTGCCTTTACTTATGGTCACCAACACTTCACTGATCTGTAACCCTTCGGGCCATAGTGGCTTTTCTTCAGGAACAAACAACATCACAGTCTCTTTTCCTCTCTGTCCCAGATGTGTACAGCATCGCACCGTTGTGACTTGTTCTGGGGGAAGGACCATTTTTCGTCTCCCGGTCTTAACTACACTCCCCTCACAGTCAGACTGACATGAGCGTATTACTTGAATGAGTGCCTTGGCTTCTCTCGGGTCAATACAGAAAGCTTCGCTCACCATACTGGTTGTATTAACTTCAGGGACTGCCTTTTGTTGTTCACCTTGTCCTTTGATAACTTCCTCAATTACATTATAGCCAATTATAGGGTCTTCTGCTACCTGGGGATCACTGGACACAAGTATTGGCACTTGACAACTGGGACCAGAGCCTGTCTCACTGTTCAATCTGAACTCCACTTCTATCCAGCCAATAAAGGGTATTATGGTTTGATTAGCTGCCATCCCAGTAAGCGTAGCATGTCCTAGTAGCTCTTCGATTGGTCTTACCTGTAACGTTGGGGGCTTCCAGCCTCTCCAGTGTGCTTGAAGGCAGCATGTCTGATGCTGCTCGCTGACCAACACCCGGTTTAAATAGAGACAGGCAGGGAGGTGGCTGCATGAGGCGCGGCTTGAGAGGGGGGCGCGGTCTGGTGAAGGTCTTTAAAAACCCAGTTCCTTCTCAGCAGTGCCAGATCGTGGTTATCCATACCTGAGCTACCTGTACCCTCTCGTGATTTAACCTGTTATTGACCTCTGCTTCTTTTCTGACCATTCTGCCTTCCGTTGCCCTAGACTATTTTCCTTGTACTACGCTACTGCACTGATATCGACCCGGCTATTCCATTTGACTATTCTATACTCTGTATTCCTGATTCTGGCTCGTCTGACTACCCCAGTGTTGCTGACCTGGTTTTGTATTACGACATAGTCTTTGATTAACCCTTTCTGTCTAGCTAGAATACTTATACCTGGCCAATTTTTAAGGACCAGACAGTTAAAAATTGTTCTACGGCTACTCTGTTGGTAGCTTTTTGGCTCTGTGGAGTGTTGGGCTTTAAGGGCTGCGTGGTGGGAACCGGGAACCGTGACATTACCATCGTATGTGGGAGGTACTTGCTTCTCCAGTCTTCATTTATTAAACTGGCTTCGGATCCAGTATCCCAGAGTGCTGTTGTGGGAACATTGTCCAGTATACACTGCACTAAACATCACTTTCCAATTATCTTTAACAATTTAGCACTATGTTTTGGGAGTAGATAACTGACTTTACAAAAGTTTGGGTTGGCCCACTTAGGTACATTGTCTCTTTCTGCAATGCATAAGAATTGGTGTACTTGGGAACAATCTTGATACTGTAGGGACATTGATTGGTGGGTTGCTGTTGGTCCCCCTAGAGCAGCCCGTTCCCTTTTCCCTGAAACTGTTGGGAAGCTCAACATCCTTTGGAAATATGTCCTGTGTTGCCACACCTAAAGCAATGCATGCAGTTATCTCCTCCTCCCTTTTCCTGGCAATCTCTGCAGCCCTTCTTTCGCATCCCTCTCTCTGTCACCGGCTGTCTCTGATACCCCTGTTTAGTTTCAGCGGTAATGGAGGCCAACCACATCTTTTTAATTTCTGCCTTTTCTGTTTTCAGCTCTCTCACCAACTCCTGGATCCCTGCTTCTGCAAGCTTTCTTGTAGCTGGGGCCTTTTTCCCTTTTTCAGACTGAGGAGGACCCGCACTGCTTACCAGTTGTGTTGGTGTTAAAGTCTCCTCTGTATTCTGATAGTCTATTTTAACGCTGTCTTTCCACTCTGTCGTTCATTCATTCTTGTTGTTTTGGCGGTTACATTTTTCTTAAACTTGCGCTGCCTTTCTAATCCAGACTTGCAGCTTCATTTACTCTTTCAATGAGCACCTCATCAGAAATAGTCAGGTCATCCAGGTAGGGTTTTATTTGAAATTTAATGTGGTCACTTAGCAGTCCTGTGCCCACTGACCTCAGAAACTTCCTTTGTACCAGATCTGGATTGTACTGGTTGTCTGATCCCTTTTTTTTAGATGCAAATAGCAGTCTGTCCTTCAATTCAATAGCACGAAACAAGAAGTTCTGAGCAGATTCTTTTTCTCCCTGGAAAATGTTCATCAATTTCTGATAGAGATCAGATGTATCCTCTTCTTTGTAGTGTCCTTTTAAAATGGTTTTTAATTTGGTTAGAGTCAGGTCACTTTTTATCTCCAGCATATCCCTCAAATTTAATCCAGGGCTGATTGCTTTAATTACTGCCGCGATCATTTCTGTCTCCTGATGTCCTTTTCGGAGCCCAGCATCAATTTGGTGCATCCGATTGGTGTATGACAGCTTATCTTTTTGGCCTCCCTCTGCCCGCAGATCCGGAATTCCCTCCTAATGGTGACTTCAGGTATTTTTCCAGATGCTGGTTGCTGTTTTGCACTCTCTGATCCTGTATCTGTTGTCTTTAATCTGGCACTCAGCTTCTTTATTTCCTCCTCCAGGGTTCTCCTGGACTCTTCCTGTGCCTTTTGCATTTGGAGGTTCTGCTCTTTCATTTCTTTTAATTGAATGAACTCCTGTTCTGTCTCCTTACTAGTTACTTACTACCACTATCTTCACTTTGCAGCGACTCTATGAAGAGTAATAGGTCCTTGACATACTGCATTGCCTCTTCTTCCTCCTGTTTTTCCTCAATCGCATCCAGGGTTTTCTCTGCTAAACGGATTAACGCTCGCTTGCTTTTGATCTTTTCGGTTTCATCATCTGCCTTATAGCATTTCAAGAATCTGCTTCCACTAACTGTTCCCGCTGCACCTGTGTTAAAGCAGCACTTGCTTTCTCTTGCAGTTGCTCCAGCTCCATTTTGAAACTTGCAAATCCTCTTCTGCAGATTATACAGTGATTCTAGGTTCTTGTTGAGAAATTAATTCTGCCATTTTATCCTGGAAAACCTCTCCTGGCTGACTCACCAAAATATGTTGCACGTTTGCAATCAAGAAACACACACTCTGTTCTTCAGTTACAGACCATTTATTAACCTGTGTGCCTGTATGAAGTAAAAACAGTGTTTTAATCTCTGCAATAGCATGAGGTGTTTACACAGTCTCCTCCATGCACCAGTGAGATTAACCATAGAGCCGACCACTTCCTGGTACATGACCCTCCACTCCCAACCAGGCTCACGCCATCTGCTGGCTGGAGGTGATACTCACCGCTCAGCACCCTACCATAACTTTACATGTGCGTTTAAAGTTACCATGCCACACTGAGCTCTGATACATGGGAGGCTAAAAATAACAGAGATAGTCAGATCCCATTGCTGAGCTCTGATACATGGCAAAGCTAAAAATAACAGAGATAGTCAGATCCCAGCGCTGAGCTCTGATACATGATGAAGCTAAAAATAACGGAGATAGTCAGATCCCAGTGCTGAGCTCTGATACACGAAGAAGCTAAAAATTACAAAGATAGTCAGATCCCAGCGCAGAGCTCTGATACATGATGAAGCTAAAAATAACAGAGATAGTCAGATCCCAGTGCTGAGCTCTGATACACGAAGAAGCTAAAAATTACAAAGATAGTCAGATCCCAGCGCAGAGCTCTGATACATGATGAAGCTAAAAATAACGGAGATAGTCAGATCCCAGCGCTGAGCTCTGATACATGACGAAGCTAAAAATTACAAAGATAGTCAGATCCCAGTGCTGAGCTCTGATACATGAAGAAGCTAAAAATAACGGAGATAGTCAGATCCCAGCGCTGAGCTCTGATACATGACGAAGCTAAAAATTACAAAGATAGTCAGATCCCAGCGCTGAGCTCTGATACATGGGAGGCTAAAAATAACAGAGATAGTCAGATCCCAGTGCTGAGCTCTGATACATGGCGAAGCTAAAAATAACAGAGATAGTCAGATCCCAGTGCTGAGCTCTGATACACGAAGAAGCTAAAAATAACGGAGATAGTCAGATCCCAGTGCTGAGCTCTGATACATGGGAGGCTAAAAATAACGGAGATAGTCAGATCCCAGTGCTGAGCTCTGATACACGAAGAAGCTAAAAATAACGGAGATAGTCAGATCCCAGTGCTGAGCTCTGATACATGGGGAGAGTAAAAATAGATCAGAAAAAAAAGACAAATACCCCAGTGAAACGGTCTCTTAAAAAGAAGTTGAGTTATAGAGGGAAGTCATTGAAGCCGCAGACAGGATTTCCTCTGCGCTCATTACTGCTGATGTGATTTAATACTTTGGTGGCCGATACATAGTACACAGGGTTAAGCTGGTTCTGCGCTGGGACGCATGGAAGACCATTTAACCATTTAAGTGCAACACAGGATAACTGGTCGTTACAATAATAACACAACGTGAAGATAATCATTTACAAGAAACTGAAACTTATCACCTCTAGCCGGACACCTGAGAGGAGAGGAAACAAACATAAAACCGACACCACGACAACGTGTTCAGTGTGTGTTCAGTGTGTATTCACTGTGTGTTCAGTGTGTATGTTCAGTGTGTGTGTAGTGTATTCAGTGTGTTCACTGTGTGTTCAGTGTGTGTGTAGTGTATGTTCAGTGTGTGTTCAATGTGTGTATTCAGTGTGTGTGTGTAGTGTATTCAGTGTGTGTGATCAGTGTGTGTTCAGTGTGTGTATTCAGTGTGTTCACTGTGTTCAGTGTGTGTTCGGTGTGTATGTTCAGTGTGTGTGTAGTGTATTCAGTATGTGTGTTCAATGTCCCAATCAGCTCAGATATTTGAAGATCTGTTAATCTTTAATATAATAAGATCTGTTACTATTTACATGAGATGACATTTTCACCTCAATTCCAAGATGGCGGCTCATAAAGCAATGGCTGCTCCAATGGGGTTATAGATCATTGTCCTTTACAGTGTAGTAAGAGACCTCGCTGAAACATTGTGTCACATGAATGTTATTATGATGTGAGGAGGCAGGGGAGTTGCTTTCATTAAATAATTCACTTTTTTTTTGCAGTGTCCATCGCCTGGTCCGATCTCTACCAGCCGCAGGAGATCCTGTATGTGGAGGCCAATCAGCAGGCAGAGATCTCCTGTAGATCCCGTGAGGCCTGGCTGGGGGATAATATATATTCCTGGTATTACAGGAAAACATGGGGAGAAACCCCGACATTACTAATACATTGTAAAAATAACCCCAACCCCAATAACTATTCCTGTGTATCTGGGGATTTATTGGGCACCGGCCTGAGGATACACAGCGCGCGGGCGGAGGATTCGGGAATATATCACTGTGTGTTTTGTATCAGAGACTGTGAATTTGGTAACGGGACGATGCTGATCACACGAGGTAAGACAACGTCATTTAATCAGAGAAAGGAGCAGGAGCTACTGGTAAAAAACGTATCTGAGAGTCTTAGATCATCCAACTAACCCTGGAGTAACGTGTCAGTGTGTAACAATGGGTTAAATGGCGGCCGAAACCCCGGGAATCCCCCCCCCCAGCTATACATTAAAGAGGAAAAATGCTCACCTGGGTGTTCCTTAGATTGTAGAGAATTCCTGGGATTTGCTGCGTCTCCTTTGAGCTCTTTCCATACTGGTGGAAGGCCCCACACATGACGCAGTGACGGTCACGTTGTGTGTCCAAGGTCTCCCTATGAATGGAACAATATCAGAAAGATGGGAAATACGGGAAATCGCTGCTTGGTGTTTAGTGTCATGAGCCGCCCAGTTATTTCCAGTATTGATTACTTACTATGTCCTCCATGTCTTCTACTCCATATTCAGGCCATTCTTCTCCACACACCTCCGTCCATGTGATGGCTCCACCACAGACTCTCCAACATGATGCCTCCACCCATGCTCTGAAGGAGTCCCAGACTCCCCTCCCTGACGCCTCCGTCCAGCTGACGTGTGTGGTACACGGCACTCATCACATGCTCCGTGTGACCTGGAACATCTCTGGGATCCATCACATGGGCAGGATGACCACTATGGAAGATCCCAATGGGACCGGCACTTTCCTCAACCACATCTCAATCCCCAGACACGCCTGGGATCGAGTGGAGGGTCTGTCCTGTGACGTCTGGACCCATTCCTCTGTCTATGTCCACAGGGAGATTCCAGAGACAGGTAATTCTCTACGGAACTTGTTATCTCTTTATAAAAACTCGTAAATGTAATACGAAGCAAAATCTTTTATTAAACGGATGAAACACAGATCATAAAGCGAGAAAATAAATCAATATACACAATGCACACCCTGACACAACCCACCACTCTGCATCTCTAAAGAGACACTGCACCCCCTGACGCAACCCACCACTCTGCATATCTAAAGAGACACTGTACTCCCTGACGCAACCCACCACTCTGCATCTCTAAAGAGACACTGCACGCCCTGACGCAACCCACCACTCTGCATCTCTAAAGAGACACTGCACGCCCTGACGCAACCCACCACTCTGCATCTCTAAAGAGACACTGCACGCCCTGACGCAACCCACCACTCTGCATCTCTAAAGAGACACTGTACCCCCTGACGCAACCCACCACTCTGCATCTCTAAAGAGACACTATATATATCTCAATAAACCACTTGGCAGCTCAAAAGAGAACCGGCAAATGGCACTGGAGGAGTGGCTACAGAAAAATTAATCTTGATTAGAACGAATATAGACAGTCTCAGATGCAAGGAAAAATCAATTAAAAAAACATAAATATGACAGCAGACAAAGCAGGGTGTATTGGAATTGACGCCAGTGTATAATGGCTGTGCATAAAAAAGGTGTGGAAAGAGGATTGCAATCAATGTATTAGGCACCATAATAGAATTCCATAATTGCACAAAGGGATTAACATCAAAAAGCAAACCATAAATCACCTTCACAATCTCTCTTTTTTTTCTGGTAAGATATTCTAAAGAGACACTGCCCACCCTGACGCAACCCACCACTCTGCATCTCTAAAGAGACACTGCACCCCCTGACGCAACCCACCACTCTGCATCTCTAAAGAGACACTGCACGCCCTGACGCAACCCACCACTCTGCATCTCTAAAGAGACACTGCCCACCCTGACGCAACCCACCACTCTGCATCTCTAAAGAGACACTGCCCACCCTGACGCAACCCACCACTCTGCATCTCTAAAGAGACACTGCACGCCCTGACGCAACCCACCACTCTGCATCTCTAAAGAGACACTGCCCACCCTGACGCAACCCACCACTCTGCATCTCTAAAGAGACACTGCCCACCCTGACGCAACCACCACTCTGCATCTCTAAAGAGACACTGCACGCCCTGACGCAACCCACCACTCTGCATCTCTAAAGAGACACTGCCCACCCTGACGCAACCCACCACTCTGCATCTCTAAAGAGACACTGCACGCCCTGACGCAACCCACCACTCTGCATCTCTAAAGAGACACTGCACGCCCTGACGCAACCCACCACTCTGCATCTCTAATGAGACACTGCACGCCCTGACGCAACCCACCACTCTGCATCTCTAAAGAGACAATGCACACCCTGACACAACCAACCACTCTGCATCTCTAAAGAGACACTGCACGCCCTGACGCAACCCACCACTCTGCATCTCTAAAGAGACACTGCACGCCCTGACACAACCCACCACTCTGCATCTCTAAAGAGACACTGCACGCCGTCGCAACCCACCACTCTGCATCTCTAAAGAGACACTGCACGCCCTGACGCAACCAACCACTCTGCATCTCTAAAGAGACACTGCACGCCCTGACACAACCAACCACTCTGCATCTCTAAAGACACACTGCCCGCCCTGACGCAACCCACCACTCTGCATCGCTAAAGAGACACTGCACGCCCTGACGCAACCCACCACTCTGCATCTCTAAAGAGACACTGCCCACCCTGACACGTTCAGCAAATAATAAAACAGAATCCGTTAAGATAAGACATTGATGTTTTAACACATTTTTTGATATTTTCTCCTCTGTCCACATGATGTGCTTTGGGAATCTCATTGCTGAACTGGACGAAGGATTCCACTTTAAATGTTCAGTCTTAGCGATGGTGGTCACCCTGGTGGGGGGATTTCTGCTCCTGCTGGCCGTGTCTGCCCATCTCACCTGGATCTACAAGCGAGCAGGTAACACAGGTACTTCTACGCCTGCCTTTACTATTACATCTGTCTGTTCCATCACCGCCAAGTGTCACGGCCCATTCCCTGCTCACTAAACAGTATTCTGTGATTTCTGTTTCAGGACGTGCGGCCTCGGAGCCGAGCAGACCGGGACCCGGGACACAGGTATAAATATTACCATTATGTTCCATTGGTGCATCTTCCCAGAGCGGGGTAATACAGGGTTAATGTTACACAAACATCGCACAGAGGGAGGAAGCACCTGTAGAATCTGACAGTGAATATAGTATTCATGATAATTAATAGACCTCGGGATACAGAATCTACACACATACGCTGTGGCAGGCTGTGTGAAATGCATGGAACGAGGATTCAGGTGCAAAGGTCACGTTAAGCCGGAACATGTGGAAACACAGTCCCGCCACTATGTTATCAGGGGTAATGGGTTCCCATTGGTCCCAAACACTATAAAGCTTGTATTAAGATGTTCAGTCATGTGTTTCCATGTTACCGCATAATAAATATAATATATCATGTTTTCCCTAAACTCTGCCTAAACATAGAAAACACAATATAAAATAAGAGCGCAGCGCGGCGAGTGAAGTGCGAGGCGACTTGGTTTATTGGGAGATAAATCTTGGAACGTTGACACTTATTTAGGAGTTCACCCCTGATCGAACACACTGGAAAACACCACAATAACACCCTACATGAGCAAAATATACCCAATATGAGCGTGTGCACACAACATAACAAGAACGTGCACATGATGTAATGAACACAGAAACATACAACAGAATGAGAGCGAGCACACAACGTAATGAACACAGA